>JAUTBS010431035.1:0-15832 GCA_032361285.1 Aequorea victoria | reverse complement strand
ATAGTGTCGACACAAATGCGTGTGGTGTCGACACAAGGCCTAAGGAAAAGACAAGGGTGTCGACACAAAATGTTGTAATGTCGACACAAAGTCTTGGCTGGGTGAAAGTGTCGACACAAGAATGTCGAGGTGTCAACACAATCCTTCACACATTCAACTCTTCACATGAAGTGTCGACACAAATTTTAAGGGGTGTCAACACAAGGTCACTAATAGATTCAAAAATAAGGCATCCACAAAATTTTATTGTTTAAATTTTATTTAAGTTTGTCATGCCTAGTTTTCTACATAATTTATTAAATCTTTCCTCTTGAAGGGGTTTGGTAAATATATTAGCAAGCTGATTTTCTGTATTTACGAATTTTAATTCAACATTCCTTTTTTCAACATGATCTCGAATAAAATGATATCTTATTTCAATATGTTTGGTTCGAGAGTGTTGAATAGGATTTTCTTTTTTGGTTAATTAAAATGTATAAAAGGGAAAAAACATATACAGATTTACAAGGGGCAATCCCCAGGCAGAAACAACAACCCAAACAGCCTATGGCCAAGAAGACCACAAAATGAACAAAGAGGCTCAACAAAAGAGGCCCTGAGGGACCAGGGAACACCTGGAACACAAGCAATCAATATGCAGACCAAAAATCCATGGACAACCCCCATGGAAAGGCAAATTTAAAGACAAGATGAACTTAAGATAGCAGCAGAAGGCCAATGCATACACCAGGGCCAGACCAGCTTCAAACACCAACGAAAATGACAGAGCAACAGAGCAACAGAGCAACAACCTGAGCCAAACATGCACACAGCCTAGCAGGCTGCAGCCAACAGCCAAAATGAAGCTAAACATGCATACAACAAAGCAACTCCAGCACTGCAACGACAAAATATCCAAAAACCAGCAGCAAGGAATAGCAATGATTGACCTCAAGCAACACTAAATACCAACGCAGGTCTAACGCAGGTCCAACAAACATGCAAAAAACATGCAACTAGCAACCATCCCAAACAAGGCCAATCGGAAGCCACCAGAGACAAGTAGCAGAGATCAAAACAACAGAGCAACCATCAACTATTCGTCTCTATCCATAGCCAATAGCAACCATCCACAGCAATTTGAAGCCAATACAAATCCAGGGGATAAAGAACAGCAGCAGAGAACATCATGTCAAGACCACTTTGAACCAAAAAAAAATGGAAACAAGGTAGCCACACCCACAGAATGCAAACCACAGCTGGAAGAAAAACCAAAACTGAGGCTTTTGAAAACGAGGCTTTTTTTTGGAAGGGCTGTAAACCTGATCCTGCAATAAGATAATGTTAGACATGGGAAGCAATATATCTTGCTCAGGTGAAATAGAGAATGCATCCTCCCATTGATACCCTGAACTGCATTACTGATGCTTCCCAAAGAACCTGAAAAAATATAGCCAAATCACCAGCACATTCAACCACAGAGAGAGTCATGCATTACAAGATCTCCCACTCATGTTTGAGATATCGATTCTCAGCATTTTGTGGAAAGTTATCGCAAGACGAGAAGCGATCCCTAACACATGCTACTATTTCCCGAAAGACCATGTTGGGAGGACTTTTTTTATTTTGGAATTTCCTAGCATTTCTCTCTCGCCAAATGTAATACACAGAGGTTGCACACGCTACACGGAGGATACTACTCCGTAAAGATTTGCCAATAGAAGCTTTATCCAGGATAACAACCCAGTCAAGCCACCGAGAAGTATGGGCGATAAGACCACACTTCTGGGTAATTAGAACCCAAATATGCCTAACAAAGGGGCACTGAAAGAAGAGGTGGTCGTTGGACAATATCTGGGTCAATTCCAGGCATGTTTTCATTGGACCATGCAAAAATATCTTTATATTTTTTGAGTAAAATAGTTAATTTTTTACGATCCTCTCAAAATAGCGTGCAACCAATTTGGACCTTTTGAGGTTCCTCTTCCATACCTAAATTTATTATTAAAGTTTCTTCCATAATAAGTCAGGCACAACCATCTTCTTCTCTTATTAGCATGTCTTCGATTTCTTTAGATATTTTGTTATCATGTTTATTTTTAGGATTCATGCATTCCACAACGAGAACATCGAAGTAAGCAAAGTTCTCGTCCATCTTATTACTAAAAAAAACATCTGAAACTACAGATTGTAGGCCAATAGAGGAATTGTTCTTGATATAAAGTTTAAAACTAGAATTTCTAAAAGTGGAAGAAAGGGTCTTCTTTTTCTTGATCTTTATTTCGTCCCTGCCCTTGGCTTCGGCTTTTTCAAACTCGCTTCCTTCTTGCACTTCGTCTTCCTCCTCAGACTTTCTCTCAATGTCTTTTTCAGGTATATGGGGGTGTTCAGTTTTACAATTGTTAAGTTTGCCCGCAACATTTTTTATTAGTTTAGAATAGTCGAATGAGGTGTTTTGGTCATTAATCATCATTATTGTGGCCATTTATTGATCTAAATTCCCTTGTCCAATCTCGTTGAAGAGGAAGTCCATCAACAAGTTGTCCATCATGCTGGCCCAATCTTCTTGGTCTGAATGTTGATGATTTCAACTTCCTCAAGTTCAACTGGTAGGCTATGGATGAAGAAAATCTTAAAGCCTGGATGCTCATGCTTAGTGTCCTGGTCAACCCTCGGCTCTGGGAATTCACGGAAAGGGAAGTCTTCTCATTCTCTCACAAAATGCCTGTTCAGACTCCTTGGGACATTGACTATCTTTATTACTATATTTCTTTCTTGATTCTTAGCCCATGTTGCTTCCATTGCTACTCGCTTTTATCGATAATTCTCCTCCTTCGTGGGTCTATACCCCAGCCCAAAAGTGTTTCACTGAGTAGGTACTTCCACTCGCCCAGGTACTCCTTGGTGTCTCTTTCCTAGTCCCATTCCTGGAAAGAACCCCATGTGACTTATCATGGTGGCTACATAGGGGTCCATGCAGTCTTTCAAGGGTATAGGTAGGAGTTTTCTAGGATTTGGCTCCAGCGTTATAGTATTAGCCCCTTCAAAGTTAAACCCTGTCAACTGCAATTCTATCTGTTCTAACTGTACCTCAAACAAAGGGGGAGGGTCATTATTCTACCATTTAGTCGTATCGTCGTAGATTATTAGCACTACATCCTTTTAAATGATCTTGATTTTCTAATGTAGGGTAGAAGGGATTTTGAACAATGTCATCCCAATAAGAATTTGAACAATGTTAGTACATTTAGCACATGGAATTTTGTCTTTATCTTTAGCGGTCCTACCGCGACTATCATTGTTATGGTCCCTACTATATTTCTCCTTATATTATGGTAGGGCCAGGCCCCTTGTGTGGAGGGTGAAAAGGCCCGATGTTTTAGTTCCAGGCATAGGGGAGTACATAGTGGACATACATTCAATGCCAAACCATTGTCCACTAAGACTACTGAGATTCATTTTTGCATGAATTCCGAAGTCACATGCAGAGGCCTGTTATGGCATGACCCTTCTAGCAGTAAGTCTTTGTCGGTGAAAGCCACCAAATTGGTTGTCTTTTCGGGGGATAGTACCCCTACCAGTTCCTCAGGTGTTATGTTGATGGAGACGTTTACCTTATTTAAAGATTCCAGCACAACTTGTCAGTACTTGTATGAGGCCATTAACAATCCCGAGATAAAGATGTTAGCCTGAGTCTTCTTCAATTATTTCAGCACATTATTATCTTCCTTGGCCAAATCTTCTTCATTTTTCTGAGCTTGTTCATGTTGTTCCCTTCCTGGCTTATTCACTTCTAGATGCGGGGGTTTGAAATGCCTCACTCCTCTAGTCAAGTGTTCTACATTGTCACCCATGTACGATTCTTCGCTTAATTCCCAAACTTCATCACAGCTTATAGGGAGCTCCTCCTTCCATCATCGGTTCTCCTGGAGGGCCTTACCAAGTTTCCGTATGTCAAATACACCATCCATTAGGTTCACGTCAGGGTCTTTTGGAATGACCACCTGCAATTTACAGAGATAAGACGATATGATGTACACGCTCGGGTTGATAGCCATTTCAGCACTCGATGCAAGGTTATTGATGGAAGGTGGGTGTTCAAAATCTTCTTCTAGAGATGGGGTTGGAGGTGAGGTTACAGGTAGGCTGGGGGTATGTGATACCTCGACACGTGAAAATCCAAAACCGATACCCCGACATGTCAAATAGACCTGAGAAGGTCTGAAACCCAAAAATAAACTATTTAACAATGGGAAATAGGATTAGATAGAACCAAGGGAGGTAAGATTATACTCTATGAACTTGGAATAAAGTTCCTGACACAACTAACGGAGCTAATTCATCACAAGACAAGTCAAAGAACTCAGAAAACTCAAACAAAGGCTCAAAAACCCAAAACCAAGTGTGTTACTGGTTTGGCATTCTGGTTAGGTCTGCATTTGAGGTGGAATTTCATGGGTGTGGGGTGTTTTGATGTGGTTTTTTTCTTTTTGATGTGTCCCCTTGTTCTTTTCTGGGGGTGGTGGTTTGGTTGTTGTGGGTAGTTGGGTTTATGTGCTGGGACTGGGATTTTTGATTGGTCTGTTGTTATAGGATTCTTGGGTTCCCCTTTGGGTGGAAGGCTTATGTTTGTTTGGGTTAGTTAGGGTTTTTCATATGTATCTTATGTCATGGTGGTGCTGGTAATTGTTTGTAGGGTCAAGTTGGCTGTTGGATTCTTGAGGAAAACTGCCTACGGATCTTAAATTAGATTATTAATACAGATTAATTTTAATTGATTACCCAGAGTTTAAAAAACTACCTTCTGATTCTGGTAGGTTTGAATCAGTACTGCAATCTTGAATCTTTCGGTGTATGATCTGATTGCCCGATCAGTAGAGACCTCGTTGGTGGTCACCAAAACTGGCCAATGCCTCTCTCAATTTTTGATTTCTCAAAACCCTAATCCTAATCCTATGAAAATATGAGCCTAAGCCACATATTTATAGATTAGGTCAAGTGAGGAGAGGGACCTGATATGCAATCATGGACTACACTAGGAACCCAAAGATAATAATTAAATTAACTTCTAAAAGAATTAAGAAATTACATATCAGCACCCCGTGATATATTTCTAATTATTTTAATTGTAATTAATTGCACTAAATAATTACAACTGTACTCTAATTTAATTATCTCAGATTAGTACGATAAGAGTTCTTGTTTGTGAGTTATATAACAAATAATATGATTCTTCGCGTTAAGTTTATAATACCCACTTAGTGAAATTTAACTACTGATAATTTAATTTTACTAACATCTACAATCTTTGATTACTAAATTTAACTTACTTGATATACGACTGGATTAAATTAATAATTCACTGATCAGATTTACTAATAGTAACAAAACTTATGAATTTATCAAGGGAGTATTACAATTCAAAATTATTCTTGACACGGATACCTTTGAAATATAACACTGATCATATTTTATATTTATTACCCAAACTATAGGGTTTATTAAAACAATAAGATTGAGCCTCGCCCGTAAATAATTCAAAGTAATAAAATATTAAAACACGTCAGCATTCAATATTTCTCGGAATTAAGAATCTATAAGCTCTTGAGCAAACAGTATAATTAAATAAGTCCTATCATTTTAGTATATAGACTTTAATTTCACATTTGGTTATGTTCAGTACATTCCTGGTGTACCGAACACAATCTTTTCTCTTGAATTATCGAACAAATTTCTGTGATTAAGATAAATCATTGAGATTGTATTTGCAGCTATACCGATAGGATATCAACCCTATCTAAGCTATGAACTAATATAATTATACAAGAACTGAACTTCTGATCTTTTATAAGTAAGCTAAGCTCTACTTACCAGAATTCTACTGTGTATAATTACCAACATTTCACATTTTAATTATAAATAATAAAAATATACTTTTTCACAAATAAAGGTATAAATAGGCTAAGACATTCCAAATATTATTAATAAAAATAATATAAAATATCTTACACTGGTTTTATATTAAAAAAATTCAACAATCTCTCACTTTTTATTGAAGCCATGTGGCCATCTATTTGATGTGATACTTACGCTCAATGTGTTTAGCTCGTTTATGTCTCTTGGGTTCTTTCCAATTAGAAACTGCTCTACTATTATCACAATAAAGTGTAATAGACGACTACACTGAATGAACCACTCCCAAATCAGTAAGGAGGTTCCTGAGCCATAATGCCTCTTTTGCTGCCTCCGAAGCGACAATATATTCAGCCTCGATGGTGGAATCAGTAATGCAAGACTGTTTGATACTCCTCCAACTGACAGCTCCACCTCTCAAGGTAAACACATATCCAGAGGTAGACTTCCTAAATTCTCTATCTCATTAGAAACTTGAGTTAGTGTACCCAATAGGCACACGACCCTTAGCCTCGTAAACCAGTACATAATCTATAGTTCTTTTCAGATACTTGAGAATGTGCTTTATCGCTATCCAATGTTCTTTTCCTGGATTAGACTAAAACTTACTAACTATGCTAACAGAAAAACATATATCAGGTCTAGTACATAGCATAACATACATGAGGCTTCCGACTACCGAAGCATAAGGAATGCCTTTCATCCTTTCTATCTCATTAGGTGTTTTAGGAAACTGATCCTTAAATAGACTGATTTCATGCCTGAAAAGGTTTTGTATGCTAAATCTAGCGAGAACATTATCGGTATAAAGTACTTGTGATAAACCTAACATCTTTTTACCCCGATCTCGTATAAGCTTGTTCCCAAGGATGTGACTGGCTTCTCCTAAGTCCTTCATATCGAACTGTCTTGACAACCACACCTTTATATTAGACAACGCTCCCACATCGTTACCGATGAGAAGTATATCATCCACATAAAGTACAAAAAAATATCACCACATTTCCATCAATTTTTCTGTACACACGGGCTTCATCCAAACATTGATAAAAATCAAAAGATTTGATTGCCTCATCAAACCGGATGTTCGAAGACCTAAATGCTTGCTTAAATCCATAAATGGATCTTTGTAGCTTGCATACCTTTCTCTCTTGGTTACTTGCTATGAAACCGTTTGGCTGCATCATATAGATGTACTCGTCAAGATTTCCATTAAGAATGCAATCTTAACGTCTATTTACTAAATTTTGTAATCAAAATGAGCGGCAATGAATAAACGAATCCTGATAGAGTTAATCATAGCTACCGGTGAAAAAGTTTCTTCATAATTGATATATTCTTTCTAAGTAAATTTTTTTGCAACAAGCCTAACTTTGAAGACTTCCACCTTTTCGTCTACCCCTCTTTTCCTCTTGTAAATCTATTTGCATCCGATAGGTTTTACCCCATCCAGCAAATCAGCAAGATCCCAAACATGATTGGAATACATAGATTCCATCTCTGAATTAATAGCTTTCATTGGAAAACTAGAGTCTTTGTCTTGGATAGCTTCGTTATAGTTTTTGGGTTTTGGTTCATGTTCTCCTGGGATGTCACCGAAGTGTTCAACCAAGTACACCAACCTGTCAGACTGTTGCCTGACCCTCCCACTACGATTAGCCTCTCCTTAAGCTTTTGTATTAGTGACACATTTCTAATCATCAATAAGTCTCCCACTACCAGAAGGTAATGAGTTATTAATATCAGTTGATATTCCCTATTGTGTATTTAGTGCATCTGTTCGGTTACTTCCTCTTACCTCTTATAAGATTAACTTATTCTTTGGCTTGAAGTTTGTAACATAATCCACTTCTAAGAATCGGGCATTTGTGCTAATAATGATGTTCTGATCCGTATGATCATAAAATAAACCTCCTTGGTGCCTTTAGGGTAGCCCACAAAGAGACACACATCTGTCCTAGATTCGAACTTCTCCGGTTCCTTTTTCAGCACGTGTGCTGGACAACCCCAAATTTTAACATGTTTGAGACTGGGCCTGCGCCCATTCTTCAATTCTGTAGGAGTTGTAGGAACTGACTTAGATAGAACTAGGTTTAACAAATATGTTATCATCTCGAATGAAAAACCCTAAAATGAATCTGGTAGATCCGAATAACTCATCATGGACCTAATCATATACAAAAGAGTCTGGTTCCTTCTTTTTGTTACACTATTCTGCTGAGGCGTGCTAGGTGTAGTGAATTGGGATGTAATCTCTACCTCCTATAGGTAGACCCTAAACTCTCCCAAGAGGTATTCTCCACCACGATCGGATCGTAGTATTTTGATTTGTTTACCATACAACCTCTCCACTTTAGCCTTGAAAACTTTGAGTTTCTCAAAGGATTCAGACTTGTGGTGCATCAGGTAACGTAACCAAACCTTGAGTAATCATCAATAAAAGTGATGAAATACTCAAAACCACCTATTTCCCTGATAGTCATGGGTCCACACAGACCGGAGTGAACCAATTATAACATATCTTTGACTCTATAACCCTTTACCAAGAACGGTCTCTTGCTCATTTTACCTTCCAAGCAGGATTCACAGACTGGAAGTGCGTCCACTTCCAATGAGCTTAATTGCTCATTTGAAACCAGTCTTTGAATCCTTTTCAGATTCCCCTCATCCAATTCTTTGGGTTGTTGTTTGGGTTGCTGTCGTGCTGTTGCTTCTCCCTTGCTGCTGGTTTTGCTGGTGGTTGTTCGGTGGCTGCTGTCATGCCCTTTGCTGCCTTGTTGTCTTGCTGCTGCCATGCCATGGTTTCTTTTCTGTTTTTTTTCTTTGGTTGTTGTTCTGTTGGCTGCCCTGTTTTGTTGGTTGGAGGCTTGCCTCCTGCTACTGGTTGGAGGCTTGCCTCTTCGCTGTGGGTTTTTTTTGTTTTAGCTGTTCGTTTTCATTTTTGGTCTTTGGTTTGTTTTTGTCTGGCCTTGGGGTTTGTCCTTGGCTTGCTTTTGGTCTCTGGTTTTTTTTTTTGTGTGTTTCCAGTGTGGTCCCTGGTTGGTGCTCTGTTTGCTTCTTTTGCTTTTTGCTGTAGGGGTTTTTGCTCTTTCTTGGGGAATGCCCCTTGTATAGTTGTATAGTGGTTAAAAAAAAATATGCCCAAAGCGCAAGTGCCAAAGATATATTTGGTTCAATAAAGAAGATTTTTTTTTCTCTTTAAATGATTTTCATTAGAGTTATTCAATTCAGTATTATGCAGTTTCGGTAAAATAAATTTGATAATATAAAGATTGTTCACCAATGTACTAGAATAAATATAAGAGCTGCCAAATTTAATCGAAACATTCCTATTAAAATGACTAAATATTCATTCATAACCAATTTTGAGACGGAAATTAAACTCTTTCAAACTGTAGGTACATAAAAATAATCTTCCAATATTATTCGTCTATTATTACCAAAATGAAGAATAAAAATTTCTACTGCTAGTACTGCTACCTTATTCGCGTCACCCATGAACAAAAGTATTTCTCCATCACTAAGTTGTCCGATTACCTCGAACCCCTATAACGAATTACAGACGTGATTAGTGGCTCCTGAATCTACACACCATGTTTCAGTAGATTCTACCACATAACATGCTTCAACTATGAATGAAGAATTGTTACATTGTTGTCGTACTTAGCTTAAGAAGATCGGACAATACTTCTTCCAATATCCTAGGTGATGGTTAGAATAACATTTATCTTTCGGCTGCTTTTCTGCATCGGCCATCAGGACAATGAAAAGATTATTTTTTCAGTCGATAAAGTTTGATCTAGCTAGTTTTTCATTTAAAATTAAAGCGAGAGGATTGAAGGAACTGTGCATTATATGTGAAAAAAGAATATGCATTCAATTAGATTTCTTGGAAAAATAAGTTTGAATTAATTTTAAATTGACTTTCCTCGTCCGTCAATTAAAAATAAATTTTTTCAGTTAATCTAATTTTCTTAGAATTCGATTTTTAGGTGGGGAGCTTATCTCATTCACTTTAAATTAGACGAACCCTATCTTTTAATGTTGTTATCTGAACAGTTCAGAAAATCTCTGTTCAACAAAATTAAATAATCAGTACCTTCGTTTATATAAATAATAACAATGACTCCAATGGGGAGGATATCATTATTTATATCTTAAGTGTATATTATTAGTTCATTCTCAAAATTAAAACATACTCATAATAAATCTTCGCGTTGGGGGGATTGCTCATACTTACTATTTAATTATGAAAATTATCATTTAAGAGTTTTATTCCTAGTGATATCCGTAATTAAAAAACCCCGTTAGAAAGATGAATTAATTACATCACACATAAAATACTAATGGAGGCCATGGGAATTAATTAAAATCCCCCCACCCACTTAATATTTAAATTGAGGAACAAAAAATATTTTTATTTTCAAAGAAATAATTCAAAAAAGAATATTTAGTTTTTCGTGCAAAAATCAATTTTCTAATTTCTTTATTTTAATTATCCAAAATAAAATAAGTTATTTAAATTAAAATAACTTAGAAATCAAAATTAATTCAAGTAACAAATTAAAATCTTATTTTTAATTAATTTTGAAAAACAACTACGAAAAATTATAAAAGTTTTCATAAAAAATGTTTTCTAAGATCGAGTTTTTTTAATCCATGTTATCCATATTTACTGTGTTCTAAACATACAACAAAATAAAAAATCATCCACGCAGTTAAATAGAAAAAAAAATTCCTCACATTTATGATCCGCCCAAATAGAGCCTTAGCCCTTTAGGCATTATAAACCATTAGGGTTAGGATGATTCCTTGCGCCGCCTCTTCTCACAGCTTCTTGGATTGCTTCATCTCTCACTTTTCCACCCTCATGAAGACCTCGTGACAGTCCACCATGGGCCAACGATTTCCTCAACACAAGCTGCAACACTGTCATGATGTCCATTGGCTGATCTGCCTGGTTGCAATCCTCTGCCAGTACACAGAGCTATACAGCATGCTTCTCAATCACCTTTCTTTCTCAACAGCACGATCGAGTCCGCGTAGGAGATCCGGATGATCATCGCCA
Source organism: Aequorea victoria (assembly GCA_032361285.1). Classification (NCBI taxonomy): domain Eukaryota; kingdom Metazoa; phylum Cnidaria; class Hydrozoa; order Leptothecata; family Aequoreidae; genus Aequorea; species Aequorea victoria. The sequence goes on along the minus strand of JAUTBS010431035.1, from coordinate 4,872 downwards.
ATGGAGAACTGCAGATGAGTCGCGATCTGATAAACATCTTCGCGAACTGACATGAATCGATGCCCTCTTCCTTGTTCCTCTTTAATATATATATATATATCCAGCTGGTCATCTTCAATAGTGACGCTACTTATTCCAAAACCACCAAAAGTTGACTTATTCTTCTTTGACCCGATGATCCGATTACATTATTAAATAAAATACAATATCACCAACTCTCATAAAAAAAATTAATTATTTACAAAATCTTAGGATCCGAATTAAAAATAAGACTTAATGTCATAAATGGAGGATTTAATTAAACAAACTATCCTACATCACAACGGTTAATATTAAAATTCAATCACAACCGTTGGCTCTGATACTAATTGTTAGATTCTTGCAAAAAATCACTTACTAATCTTAGATTAAATCATTAATACAGATTAATTTTAATTGATTATCCGAAATTTAAAAAATTACTTTATGATTCTAGTAGATTTGAATTAGTACTGCAATCTTGGATCTTTCGGTGTATGATCCGATTGTCCGATCAGTAAAGACCTGGTGGATGGTCACCAAAACTGGCCGTCGCCTCTGTCTCAATTTCTGATTTCTCAAAACCCTAATCATAATTCTATGAAAATATGAGCCTAAGCCACATATTTATAGATTAAGTCAAGTGAGGAGAGGGATTTGATCTGCAATTATGGATCTTTCGATTTACTGGTAGCAACATAACTTATGAATTTATCAAGGGGGTATTACAATCCAGAATTATTATGGACACGAGTTACTCTGAAATATAACACTGATTATATTCTAATATTTATTACCCAAATTACAGAGTCTATTGAAACAATAAGATTGAATCTCACCCATAAGTAAATCAAAGTAATAAAATATTAAAATATGTCAGCATTCAATATTTTTTGGAATTAATAATTTATAAGCCCTCGAACAAATCGTAAAATTGCATAAGTCCAATCATGTCAGTATATATACTTTAATTTCACATTTTGTCCTATTCAATACATTCCTGTTGTACCGAACACAATCTCTGTAAAACCCGATATCAATTTTTTTTAAATAAATTAATAAAATAGAAATAATAAATTAATACAAACAAACTAATTAATAAATTAAATAAAGTAATAAAAAGAATCTGAAATATTAAGTTAATAAAATATACTAAAAACTTTTATTGTTTAATTAAATAAGGACAAAACAAAAAGGAAAGTCTGAGTGTGCATGTGGGCTACAGCTGTTTATCCTTTAACAGATAGGGTCCAAGGAAAGAATCCAGGAAACCTGTTCCTGATTTTAGGCTGGCAAGTCTTTTAAAAAGGGGAGTCATCTCCTCTTTAAAACTCATCTATCATATTCTCTCAAATTACTCTATGTTATCCCTCTCCCTCTCGGCTCCCTCTGTCCAGCAGCCACCGCCGCTGCCACTGCCACCGAGGGCCACCACCAAAAGTTGGCATTGCCACTGTAAGCACCACAATCATCTTCATCACCATCACCACCGGAGCCTTCTTCCTGTAGGTTCGTCTGTAATTCTCTGTTTCTTATATACATCGATATATATATATATATCACACGATAGTAGTAATATAATCCTCTGTTAAGGTTCAATATTAGAGATTTCAAAGCCATGTATATAGGGATAAGTTTATATCATGAATAAAGATATAAGCATAAAAAGTTTTAAGAAATAATATTTCAAGATACCTGTTATAGTATGCATATAAACGATATATATAAGTGTAATAAAAAATCATGAGTAACAATATATATATCACTTAAAAAGCTATGTATATGTATATATATCATGCGGAAATATCATAAGATATATTGAAAAATAAAACAAAAAAGAAAGAATGAAAAAAAAAGATCTTAAAACTAGAGATTTCAGTCATGGAAATCCCTGCTGCGAAGCTCTGGGTCGACTCACATGTTGTTTGAGTCGACCCATGTGACGTAGAAGATGACCACCGTGGCCAGTGGGTCGACTCACGTGTAGAATGAGTCGACTCATGAGACCAACCTGCCTTTGGGTCGACTCATGGACCATTTGAATCGACCCATGCACCTCTGCCTTGGCCTTTGGGTTGACTCGCTTCATCTTGGGTCGACTCACAGTGTCCCTATGACCTTGGGTCAACTCACAACCCCTTTGGGTCGACGCAGTACCTATGTTGTGGCCAATAACCTTTTGAGTCGACTCACCAGCATTCTGGGTCGACTCACAGTGCCTTGTAATACCCTTTTGAGTTCACTCACCAGCATTTGGGTCGACTCACAGTGCCTTAGTATACCTTAGGGTCGACTCCTGCCTCCCCTACCTTGACCCCTTTGTGACCTGAGAGGCTTGGGTCAACTCACAGACCTCACGAGTCGACCCACAACCACCTTTGACTGAGACATTTCACCTTGGGTTGACTCACAGCTCTGTGGTGTCGACTCATGGCCACCTGAGACCTTTGGGTTGACTCACAGCCCTTTGGGTCGACTCACAGTCGCCTATACTAAGACTGTTTTCTCTTGGGGTGACACACAGCCTTGTTGTGTCGACTCAAAGGCTGCTGAGACACTGTTGGGTCGACTCAGAGACCCTTTGGGTTGACTCACAGCGCTGAAAATTCTAAACAATAATTCTAAAATTAATTCTAATTGTTTAGGCTCTATTTAGGTATCAGTTTAATGATAAATTAAATTAATTAAAGATTAATTTAACACCAGAACCAAAGAGTAAAACTTATAAAAAATGGGGAAGGGTCTATTTGGTTGATTAATTCAGTTTATTATCTTTATTTAATGATTATGATTATGATTATCATATTTTATAATCAGGTTGGCATGTGAACCGTAGATTGTATTGCTATTTATTTTAACCTTGCATTGAATATCAGGTGAGTGGATTTACATGCTATGTATTTTCAATAAATCTCCGTACTTCCCAAATTATGTTGAAAATGAAAAGTGCATATATTTTAAATGCTTTCAAAGGATATTGTATGATATAAACTTGCAAATTAATGCTATAAATATTTTACAAGTTTTCCTATATATATGGTGCGATTATGAAATATGATTCTTGAAAATGAAAAGTCCAGGGGAAAGCCCTCTACGGAGGTGACTCTTGTCACACCCCAATATAGAAATGGTGACCGGCCATGGATTGTGGGTCTTAGCCCAACAAGCCAAGTAAGCCTTAAATAAAATTAGTTAGTTATAAAATAATTAATTATTCAATTTCATGGACTTAAATACTAAAAATCTTTTTTTCTTAATAATTGGGTCAACAGCCCAAAAAGAACCATAAAGATGTCCAAACATGACATAAATGGGTCAACAACCCAATAATCTCATCATAATGAAGTCAACAGTATCAATAAACATATGTCATAATGTCATATGAAAATATAAACTATGTGAATAAAAATGATAATATGATAATGCGATGTCCTAGAGGTCGAGAACATGGATCCCCCATAGCAGTCTATCAGCCAGATCTCAACTCACAAGCTACCTGAAAATGTTTTGGAGCTACATCAGTATAAACTGGTGAATAAAATCATGATAGTACAATACAGTTCTAAAATAGAGATAAAATAAAGTGTATGATAACGTAACATGTCATGGTATATACAGCATACGAAAATGGGTAATCACAAACCCTTCAGTTCATCTCTTCTTAAATCATTTTCTTGCATTTGAAAATATATTTCCCTTTTCATTTACCTTTGAAAACACATATGTTTTCTTTCTCAAAATGGACGTCAAGTGTCCTCATATCGTATAAATATAATATCATAAAAATATGGTAAATGCGACATGCTTATACAAGAGTGGGAATAAATAATCCGGCAACAGAAATAATCTGTGCAAATAAAGTATCAATGCCATATACTCGGGGTCTCTTGACCATTGGATCCAAATATCGATCTTAGGGTCACCACGGGTTGGCGCCCCAGACTTTTTCCTAATCGATTCCAGTTAAGGTTACCGGATTCACAACGGGCTGTCCCTTAACCGTTAAGTCAACTAAAGTCAACGCGAAATCAAACCGGTGTTTTTCCTTAGCTGACCAAAGTCACCCCTGAACAGGAACTATCATTTGGACATTTTCACATCTCAAGAAATCACATCTCAAGTTGCACCATAATATACAAGTAAAAGAATAATCTTCTTTCCTTTTTATGCTTTAAAACTTTTATACCATGAATTCGCAGAATAGTATATCATACATAACATTAAAAAGTATTTAAATAAATACAATTTCTTTTAAAGCATTTCTCATGTGTGTATCTCAACCTGATGTCCAAGCTAATCTCTAATGAACAAAAAGATGTAAAGTATCTCAACCTGATATAATAAAATAACACAAAATATTAAACAATGCTAAATAATCTACTTAAAACTACCAAACGGTCCCTTAACCCCTTTAATATTTCTCATGTGTGTTTCTGGTGTTTTATTAACTTAAATTAATTTATTTTATCTTTTAATCTGATGCCCAAACATGACTAAGCATTAGAATTAATTTTTAAAACTTTATTTAAAAGGTACCGACCACGAGTCGACACAAAGGGCCCTTATGTCGACTCAAACAGTTCAAAAGGCAGGGGTGAGTCGACACCCATAGGCTCTGGGTCGACCCAAAGGAGTGGTTGGCCACAGCATGGGCTGTGGGTCGACCCAAAGTGGTCTGTCCAGGTCTGTGGGTCGACTCATGGAGTCTCTGAGTCGACCCAAAGGGGTCTCGAGTGTTAAGGGTCGATGCCAAGGGGGCTGGTGTCGACTCTGAGGCAAAAGGTTCTCTATGAGTCAACACACAAAGGCTGTGAGTCGATTCATAGGGCAACACAGAGGCAATGGGTCGACCCA
>JAUTBS010430924.1:0-15835 GCA_032361285.1 Aequorea victoria | reverse complement strand
AAGGCTTTCTTGGTTTCGTTGGGCCACAGGCCCATGAACCATGACCGGTCACCATTCCCTAATTGGGGCGTGACATTATGTGGGTATCCAGCCCGTGGAGTTGCCTTTCATGGGTGTATAATAGCCTTTATGGCTTTTTCCCTTTATGGATGGATGATAGCCTATATGGCTTTTGCCCTTTATGGTTGTATGTTATCCTTTATGGGTGTATAATAGTCTTTATGACTTTTTCCCTTTATGGGTATAAGTTCTACCTACCACTGGTGATAAAGAGTGGCCCTCGTCTCCGCCACTCTGATTAAGTGAGTTGTGAATAAGCTTGTGGTACCGTTGGAAATCCTGATCGTGGGAAAGATGACTACTTAGTCACTGAAAGACGTAGTATGTGTGTGTGCTTGTGAGTAAAACTATTATATGTTGCTAAGCACTTGGAAGTTGGGCGAAAGAGCTGTATGTTTAAAAATCTGAATAATATTTTCTAAACTTAATTTTTTGGGCCGTAAGGCCGGTATGAAAGCATTTAAAGCTAATTTGGGCTGTTGGGCCGGGTATCAAATATGAAAGCTATTTTTCTAACTTTAAAGAATGGGCCGTAGGACCGACATAAATATATTTTACAAATCATTAAAGTTGGCTTGTAGAGTTTTATATTTTTTCAAAATTGCTTTTAAAGTTAAGTTGGGCCATAGGGCCGGAGATGAAAAGAAGAAAGAGTTTCTATAAATCTTTACACGTTCGGCTAGTGAGCTCAATGATAAAAATATATATTCTTCTGCATGAGTTGCAAGAACAAATATTTTATTTTCTATATAAAAACTCTGCATGAACATTTATTATTGTGGTATACTTGTTATTATGATGCTAAGTTCACTCTCATGAAACTACTTATGGTTGTAGATTTTGTTACAGAGTAGATGTAATAACACAAATTTTTGTAAAACCTAACCTAGGCGTAATTTTACCCTAATTGATTTACGAACTATTCTAAACCTAGAAATTAAAATCTTATAAACCTTAATAGTGTTAAATAAGGGTTCAACATCAAAATTGATTAAGAAAGTAGAAACTTAAACTTAGAACTTAATTAATTTAAGTTAAGTTAGAAGAACTAAGTTCGATCACCTACATCACCATCTAGACATGAGATTTTGGATTAAAATTTGACATGGAAATTCAAGCTCGTAAACTCATAAATTAAATCAATGGATTAAATTTTAATTCTAGAGCCCAATTAATTAAATTAAAGCCCATTCCATAATCTAGTTTTGGGAAATTACATAAAAGGCTAAATTTTAATCAAAGATTAAAATGGGACCCATAAAATTATCTAAATTATAAAAATAATAAAATAAAACAATTTTTAAAGGACAAAACTGTCCCTTCGCCGGAAGCCCTTAGGGAGTAGTTTGGATGTGACTATTTTTTTGTATTATTATGAAAATAGAAAAATAGGAGAAAGCTTGGATGTGATGGTTGCTTAAATAAAAAGTAAGACTTGTTTGGAATATTAATCATTCTTCTACACTAACTAAATTAGTGTGAGAAATAATTATACACATAAATATACTTCAAGAAGATAAAAATACATAGAATAATTAAATTATAGGAGAAAACTACGCAAAGAAAAAAATAATGCATTTTTTCTCCAAATTCTCATCATGAGACCTAATTCCCATCAACTATGTGGGGTACCACTTTGGAAGAATTTTTTTTGCCAAATTAGTCATCAAATAGTGTCTTCAATGACTAATTTGTGACTTAATAAAAAAAGAAAAAAATTAGAAAATAGGGCCTATAAATACCACCTCTTTTCCCAACCATTCTTCTATTTCTTTCCAACTCTCCCACTCTCTCTCTAGATCACCCTGATTTCGGCAGCCACCAAGAGGGGAAGAGAAAGAAAAAGAAAAGAAAGAAGAAGAAGAAGGAAAAAAAAATGAAGTGAGCATTAAAGCTAAGTCCTTTATTCTAAATCAAGAAATATCAAGTAAGGAACTCCTAGAACTCTTCATTTATCTCCCTAATAACATGTTCTTATATGTAAACTTCTCTAAGATAAAAGTTAATGGACAAAAATGAAGGAAGATTAAGGTAACTCATGCAAACAAGAAAATAAGAAAAACTGATGTTCTAGGGAAGTTTGTGATGAACCAAAGATGAAGAACAAATGATTAATAAAATATTTATTAACTTGGTAGTGGACATATTATGATGTTATGATGTGTTTGGACATGCTTTTGTTGAGTTAAAATAGGAATGGTTGTTGAATGTTCATGTTGGTGCAAGGATGATCAAAACAGAATGGTTTTTAGGCCTTCCCTCTAATTGTCGTGTGAACCAAATGATATCTAAATAACAAGATGTTTATAGAAGATTTTATTTAGGATGTATTAAGCATGTGTGATTTTTGGTTAGGCCCCAAAATGTATTTTTGAACCCTTTTGCTAATTTAGAGATTTCTGTAACAGAGAGACAGAAAATAGAGACACCTGGAAACCTTATATCTTGGTCCAAAAATATCCCCTTATGGTGATCCACATATCTAGAGATAGATACACGGGTCTTGTTTCACCTCCTTCTTACAGAAGTTAATTTCATTGAGTAGATTTCGAGATATACCATTTTTTCCAAACAGTTTCTTATTTCGACAGAATCTATTGTAGTATTTTTTGGACCCCCTGCCGTGTACAACCAGTGTTTGGTCCCTTCATAAAAAATGTTGTTAACACCTTTTTTTATCTCTCTGTATATGTTCATAAATTCCCAGTAAGGCTTGATATTTTTAAAGTATTTTAGAACCACTATGGAAGATTCTGGAATGTGATATGTTTTGAGACTTTAAGGGTTTAATGTTCTTTTTACCTTAAGTCTTGCTTGTTTCTTACTTAAACATTACCTATGGATTTAAATGCATGTTAATGAATGGAATGAATGTTATATAATCTCAACTTATGTTATGAACATCTCTCATGCATGGACTGAGTCTTAGGTGGGGTTATTCACCTCGTGTCTAGCTCGGCTAGGTTTGAATCTTGTTGGACTTTGTGTTGTTGTTGGCAAGCTCACATGGATGTTACTTGGGTTTTGATTTTGTGATGGAGAGGGTGGCTTCCCTTCCATGTCATAATCAGTTGATGGATATAGAGTTTATTGGTGCACCATGTCAAACTTATGAATTTAATGCAGACTTGGTCAGGGACTCATTATGGTGGGTGGTAAAGGGTGATTCACCTGGCTGGACCCCGCTGTCCTTGGGCATTCATGAGCTAGTTGGATAGGTCACTCGGTTATGACTCATGGTGTGGCAAGATGGGTCTTTCGGATCAATTTTATCTGGGGTTTTCATGAACCGGTGGGTATGTAATCCACTGTGAGTCATGATACTGCTATGGGGGACCGTATCCGACTGTTTGGGGGCCTAAATTGCTATAAGTTCAGGTTTTCAAGTGTTTAAGTTTGAGGTAGTTGTCTTTTGTCGGATCCTTTCGACGTAAAGGAATCCTAGTCGTGAATCAAAGTTTACAGTATTTTTGCATATCATGATTCTACTATATCCTATTGTATGTATTAAGTGTTAGAAATGTTGGGTTCAGAAGATTGTTTCTCGGCTTCGCATCTCATGTCATTTCATGCCAGGTTTTGAAGGGGGACAGTGATCGTGGAGTAGTCCGGGAAGTATGTCGAGTTGGGGGCTCACATGACAAGCGACAATCGAAAATTTCGTATTTTTGTAACTTTTTTAAATTATTGTTGGGATGTAATGTAAACTTTAAACAGGTGGTGTGATGTGAGAAGACATTAACAGTATTATCTACTGATAAATATTAAATTATATTGGATGGTTGTCGTTAGAATAACCCTATTTATTATATTTATGTCTCAAAACGAACCAAATTTTTGGGGCGTTACAAGCAAAGCCATGTACAACTCCAATGAGCACATCAACAAAGAGTGACAAGGATGAGAAAGGCAAGTCGATAGATAGTAAAAAGTATTGAGGTATGATTGGTAGTATCGTTAGAATCACCCTATTTATTATATTTATGTCTCATAACGAACTAAATTTTTGGGGCGTTACAAGAAAAGCCATGTACAACTCCAATGAGCACATCAACAAAGAGTGATAAGGACGAGAAAGTCAAGTCGATAGATAGTAAAAAGTATCGAGGTATGATTGGTAGTATCCTTTATTTAACCGCAAGTCGTTCAGATATTATGTTTAGTGTGTGCTTATGCACTAGATATCAATCTAATCCTAAAAAATCACATTTAATTTTCGTGAAAAGAATTCTTAGATATCTTGTCAGATCAATTAACCTAGGTTTATAGTATCCAAAGAACATATCTCTTGAAATATTAAGTTATTCAGATGCCAACTTTGCCGATTGTAGATTAGGCTGTAAAAGTACTAGCAGATCATGTCACTTCCTAGGAAATTCATTCGTCTCTTAGTTTCGTAAGAGGAAAAATTTAGTAGCTACCTCAACCACTGAAGGCGAATACATAGCCGTAGGAAGTTGTTGCGCTCAAGTACTCTATATGAAATAACTATTGGAAGATTTTAATTTGAAATATCATAAAATTATAATAAAATGTGATAATACAAGTGCTATTAGCATAACCAAGAATCCGATCCAAGATTCAAGAACTAAACACCTAGAGATATGACACCATTTCATTAGACACCATGTGCAAAAGAAAGACATCTCTTTGAAATTTATAAGTATGGAATACCAATTATCGGATATATTCACTAAACCTTTAAATGAAGAAAGATTTAATTACATTAATGATGAATTAGGCATGTTAACTCCATAATCCTATTTGTTTGATTATGCTGATATAGTATGGTTATTGAAAATGTTGAAGATGAGATTGAAGTTCATGCTAAATTGATAATTATATGCAATGTCTATGATTTTCATGGTGTTTTGATTGAAAAGCATGATTAAATCGATGTATGTATGTTGTTGAATTGAAATCTACATGAAAATTTGGATGATTTTTATTTTATCATTTTTTATCGCATATGAGTCGACTCAGAAGAGCCTTAGGGTCGACTCAAGCAGCTATTTTTCTTTAATCCCTAAACACATTTTGGGTCAACTCAAATCTTTACCATGAGTCGACTCAGGTCGAGGGTATGTATAAAAACTGTTCGTGGGGCCTAAACAGTTAAATTAGATTTACATTCCTTCTCTCTCTCTCTCTCTTTCATGAGTCGATTCACGCCGTCGCGCCTCATCTCCCAAATCCTTTCATCTCTCTCACTCAATACCTCTCTCTAAACCCTAATCTCTCTGTCGTCACTTATCTCAACACTTCGAATCTCCTCTCTTCAAATAATCCTAGGTTTTCAAACATCACCATTTTTCTTTGTTCGATACATCGACTTTCCCCAGATGGACTCTAAAAATCCATTAGTCATTTCAAAGAGTGAAAATAACTGAAAATGACCACGATGAAAGCTCTAAAAGGGAGAAGACAAAGAGCAAGAAAGGAGAGGGTCCTACTACATTTGAAGAAAAACAGAGTATCTAGTTTTTTAACAAGGAAACCCGACAAAAGTATGAGAACTTATTCAAGTCTAGGAAAATACAAGACGGTAGATGAATAACCTTTAAGTTTTTTGATCATATCGACATCCACTTTAGAGAATGGTTTACCGACTTGGGATGGTACAAGTTTTGCACCATCAAAGAACCTGTTTATCCCGAGCTATGTAGGATAGTATATGCTCACATGAACATAATAGTTGGCAATGTGGGTTTATTTTGAAGTAGTTGGGTTAATGGAATACCCATAGTATCCGAGGATCAACTTATCAATAGGCTAGTTAAAGCCTTAAGTGGAACACACCTATTAGATTGCACAAAAGGAGAAATAATTACCCTAATGTTCCTATTGAGGAATTCATTAAGATGATCACTAGTAGGGAATACATCAATCCCGATAAGTTGTTTGATGCCTATCTATTAATGCCAAAGTATAGACTGCTCTATCATATGGTTAACCATATGATTCTCTCCCAAGGTGGAAAATTTAGAGATGTTACATTCATCCAGTTAGTGGTCATGTGGTGCATTGTGAACAAAGAACCCATAAACTTGGTTCATTTGATCATTTCTAACATGTGAAAAGCTGCCCAAACAAATAAAAATATTTTACCACATGGGATGTTTCTGACCAAAATTCTAAGGTATTTCAAGATAAACCTTAAGAATGAACATTTTATCTCTTTCCATCTTACCCACATGTATAACAAATCAACATTAAAAATGATGATATTGATAGAAGTTGAAGGCAAATGGGTGAAATCACTTGAAGCAGCCCAACACCTAAATCAACCTCAAGCTCAAAACTTGGACCAACCTACCATTCTACCAAATCTTAACCCAAATAACCAACCTCAAGCCCAAACCTCAACCCAAGGGCCTAACCTCAATCAAGCTCCATCCAATCCCTCAAGTTCAAGTCCCTCAAACCCTGAGATATCCAATTCTGATTTCGAAGAGATGAAGGCACAAATGAAATATCTTGTGGAGAGATAAATACTGCCTCTCATCAAGAGATTAAGAAACTCAATGAAAGAATGAGTTTTTATGAATTTTAGAATGAAAAGTTTGAGGAAGAACAACAATATACGGTGAATGAACAACTTAGGTTGAATAGAATCCTCACTGAACTGAATGAGAGAATTGACGGAGCTTGCACGACAGGAAATATAATCTGTCAATACATGAAGAGGAGTATGAAAGAATTTCTTCTTGTTAGTAACCTCTTGATTAACAGTGTTAGACATGAATATGACCGAGGCACTGTTGGAAAGATCAATGAAGTTATTCACAAGATTCAGGAGTTTATGGCTTGGGTGAAAATCCACTTAGAAACCCATGCTGAGAGAAATGAAAAGGAGCAAAGGAAAAATAGCAACATGAAAGTTTCTCTAGCTACAGGTATTCATATTGAAGAAATCTCAGTGCAACTATTCAAGGCCATCACATCTAAGGGGAAAGACAAGGGGACAGATAAGGTGAAAGATAAGATGTCCACAGAAAAAGACAAGAAAAAGTCCAAACAGTCTATTTTTGATATCTTGGCTGACTTGGAGAAGAAAGAAGACCAAGTCTACCAAAGAAAGACTAAAGAAAAATGTAAAACCACAGCCGAGAAGAAGGGCTAATGAAGAAAGCAGATGGACAACGAATTCTTTTGAGTTTTTGCTTATCCTTTCTGTGTCCTTTCTTCTTATCGTCTCTTTTCTTCCTATGGGATGTCCTATGAATAAACATCTTTACTTTAAGTGTATTTAATTCATTTTTTGCTTATGTTACTTATACATTTTCTGACTCCCTATGGTTTATGGAAATATGATGTTCTATATTTTTGTTGAAGTTTTCTTCTCTTTTGTATATGATGTATGCATACATTCACTTTTTGAGATGACAAAGGGGGAGACAAACATGAATTTTGAGAAAAATAAGAATTTTTGAGAAAAATCACATTATTATTAATTTGATTATGATTTAATGAATAGATGGTTGATTGAATTTTTTGTTATGATTGAAGTTTAATTAAAGCTTATGATTGATTGAATGAATATGGTTGAAAGATTGAATGCATTCTTTAAATAAAAAGGTTAAAAGCTCGTTTGATCAAATTATATTCAAAAAGTTTATATGGTTATTATGTTTAACACTCATGATTGGGGTTGACCTTGTATTTAATGAGTTTTGGAGTTGTTTCAGGTGAAAAACCATATGTTAAATGGTTATAAGAACTTATGATTCAATTCTCAAATAGAGCACTATTTAAGGACTTAAGACATGAATTTTTCAAAATTTATGGAAGGTTTGAGTCAACCTAAGTTCTCTTATGAGTCAACACAAGCAGACAAAGTCTCAGGATTTCCTACAGGTTTATCTCAGAAGTGACCATAAGTTGACCCAAAATGTTCTATGAGTCGACCCAAGTACATTGACTCTCTGGATCTACTTTCAGTACCGATCATGAGTCGACCCATCATCATGGTGAGTCGACCCAAGTATTGGGTCTAACGACCTTGAGCTGAGATGCACCAGCCCAACTATCGACTCAACATTGAATATCAGCAGTGAGTCGACCCAACATGACTATCGTTCAATAAATTCATAGAACGTGAGTCGACCCAAGTCAATTTTGATCTGAGGCACATCAACTCTCACTTTGACTCATGTATCAACTCAAATGTTGAACCGCATATGAGTCAACCCATGGACGAAGAATTCCACTAATATAGAGACATCAAGGTTTTGAGTCAACCCAATCATCAAAATGAGTCAACCCACGGCCGAAGGATCTTATTTACTCCAAAATATCAAGGCACTGTCAACCCATCTCTAGCATGAGTCAATACATGGGCGCATGATCTAAAATTCTATACGAAGATCACACTTAACAATGGCTATTTCTCAAAGCATTTAATGCCAGAATTTGATTTCCAATGGTTAGATTGGAGCTCAAAATTATGAAAGGAATTGATTATCAATCATTCCATCACAAGAAATTATTGACTCAATTGATTACACACTATTACTTTCTAGATCTACAATTTCGAAGAAAAACCCTAGCCGCTTACAGTTCATAGTTTTTTTTTTTTTTTTTTCTATTGAGCGATACACTGTTACATTCCCTCTTCTAAGAGAGTTTTTGTTCATCATTTGTAAACCAAACTTCTTTTCAAATCATTGTAAAGTGAGGGTAAGTCACCATCGATTGTTCTTTGTGTGTGGTAAAGTACACAAAAGAAAGATCACAAGTACTAGAAGCATGGTGGCCTTGGAACGTAGATTGGTGAATTTTCAAAAGGCTATAAAAGATTTGAGGGCATCCGTATGTGGTTGGAGATAGTGAAATAATTCTCAAGAGTAGCTTGAGGAGTGGACGTAGAATTGAATAGCCAAACCACTATAAAATTGACGGTGTCTTCTCTCCTTATCTTTTTCTCTCCGTTAATTTCCTGCTTGATTATTCATACTATTTGTTTATCATATTATTTATTTTATATTGTTTCATGTTGTTTAAATAATTTTTAAATAAGAAGCTTTTTTAAAAGACCCTATTCACCCCCTCTAGGGTCATTCTTTGTATAACATCGGAGACCATTTGAGGGAACCATTTAAGGTCTGTCAAATAAGCATATAAGAGTATGAAATAAGCCCTTAGGCCTATCGGATAAACGTAGATGCATATAAGATAAGGTCCAAGTTTATCGGATGAGCACCAAGTATATGAGATAGGTTTTGAATTTTGCGGATAGGCTTTAAGCATACCAGGTAAGAGTCTGATCTTAAGATAAGGTTCTTTGTCCTGTTGGATAAATTCTAGGGTTTATTTATATGGACTAAAGCCGGATAGTCAAGGGTTATCCTTCTTGGGTGAGGAAGTGAGGGTGCACCATCTATCAACCCATCAGCATGGGTGCAAGCCATGTGTGAACGAGGATAGATTTGATCGATGCAACCCTAACTACCTTTTGATGTACCCAAAGCGTACGAGGCCGGAGAAGGTGGTCTAGATCCAAGAGGCTTCAAGGATCGTAAGGCAAAAGATGCTGATATGAAAGTCAAATGGACTTAAAGATAAACCAATGACTACATTGGAGTTTAGCCCTCTTGTGGTCCTCAGCAGAGTCACCACTATGAGCGGGTCGAAAATGATTCTCGAATGGAAGTCCGGAGGCCCATCTTCTTTTTTCATTATCGATATCGGGACATGATGATATTGTTCCCGCGGGATACCTCTTGAAAAATATCTTGAGTCCGATGTGTACCCACTCGAATCATGAATTAATGATCAACTAGCTTTTTATTCTGAGGCGCACGAGTCAATGGATTAATTTCATTTTAAAAATTCAACATCAAATTCAATTAATTTTTTTTTCAATTTTCCACATAACTAGAGATCAAGAATCATAGGTTCATTTGAAATAGGAGTCACCACTTAGTTTAAAAGTTCAAGAACCGTAATCTCGAATAACTTAATAATAGATAAGGTTTAACCCTTTCATTATCAAAGAACTTGACTCAGGAGCTAAGGTACGAAGTGGGAAGGGATTATGCACCCACCTCGCCTGTCAATTACGATAGCCTCTACTCATCAATCATTTGTTTATGATTAACTTCATTTGAGCCCAAATTTGTGAATGCCATTTATGAAAGAATAACAATGACAGAGATTAGATAATTCAAAATTAGAATACGAATAGCCTATTCTTAGATAGGAATATTCTTATTCTAATTGGTGGATAGTCTATCCTATAACAAGAATAGCTATCCGCATAAGTGATAACTAATATTTATCATTTTTAATGATTTATGAAAAATCTCCCTAAGGTTTGAGAAGGGCCACAGAGGCCCTCTCTAGAAATTTTTGAAAAAAATAAATAAATAATAATAAAAAGAAAAAGGGGACAAACAAAAAAGTGGGTTAGCAAGTTTTTAAATTTTTTGGAAAGGATAGGGTCCTTTCCTCAATTCTAGGATTTTTGATTATTTAGAAAAATATGATTTGATTAAAATGATTTTTTTACTATTTTTGGAAAAGAAGTTATTTTGAAAATAATTTTTAAAATTTATGCAAGGTTAAACCCAACCCCACTTTTAAAATTTTTATTTTATTTTTTTTCAAAAGAGAGGATTTGGATCCAATCCTCCAAACCTGGAAAGATCACGGGACCGATCCCCAACTTTTAGGATTTTTATTTTATTTAAAGAAGAGTTTGATTGGAAAAACAATCCTTAGCTCTCGGTGAGATTAAAATCTAATCAACCTCTGAAACCTTTTGTTGTTGACAAAAAAGTGTTTGATTGAATAAGAATTCAAAAGAAAAGGTTTAGCAAAAAATTCATCATTTTTTTGGTTTTCTTTTTCATTATTTTCAACAAAACAATAGTTTCTTTCCCTTTTTGTTATGATTTTTGATTATTCACAAAAATATGAAAATCATTCTTTTTGGTGACAAAATTCGTATTTTTGAGAATTTATCAGATTTAAACGTCTAATCATAACGATCATCATCATTCGCCATTAAAGGCAGATCAAACACATTCAACCACATAGTAATTCATCAAAACCATTCATTCATAGATATATGTAGAGAAGAAATAAATAATAAAAAAAGGGAAAACAACAACAACGTGAATATTTTGAATCCGTAATAATACCTAATGAATAATTGCTCTCAACTATCCTATTATTTATATAATTCAAAAATTAAAATAAAATTAAATAGAACAATGAGGATCAACCATTCACTACGTAATTCATAGGTTTCAAAAGATTTATGTTCAATTCACACGAATAAAATGATAGACGAAAAAGAAACGATGATCACATTATAAAGAGATTAAATGACGGTCCGACAATCAATCATTTATCGTATTTAAAAAAAAAACTAACTTTTTTTAGAAAATATGAGAGATTCGGAAAATAATATCGTTCCACCCTCGTTATAATATAGATCGTATGTATGAATCTGAAAAAGAGAGAAAATAAGAAAAATACCTTTCAAAACGTGATACAAAGATACACCGGTATGATCCGTCGATTGACCTCAATATCCTTATTTTTAAATTCATTGCCGAACGTCAAGTCGATTGAGCTTTCAATCACGAATCTGGAGTGGTGTGATCATTGAATTGTGATTATGACGCCTCACTTTTTACGACACGTTCATTAAGCACTAAACGTAGAATAAATATATAAGATTACATTAATTGTTGAACAAGAGGTTCTAATCCTAGAAATGTGAGCTCTCAAAACCCTAAAGAAGATAAGTAGTACGATCATGAATTAAAACTTAAGAAAGTTTAAGGTCAAGTTTGAAGAACAATGTTAGTGTTCTTGGATCACAACCCAAACATAGGATTTTGGGCTAGAGTTCAACATGAAACTTTAAGCCCATGGACTCATGAATTAAATCAATGGATCCAAATTAAATGTTATGGCCCAAATAATTAAATTAGAGCCCATTCCATGAGATAGTTTTGGAAAATTCTATAAAAGGCCCAAAATTTTATTAAAGACTAAAGAGGGGACACCTAATTATTTAAATTATGAAATTAATAAAAATAATAGAATTAATTAATGCCAAGAATGCCCTTGGCCGAAATCCTCATGGAAGGAGAAAGTGATTTGACAATTTTGGTGGAAAAAGAAAAGAAAAAGAGAGGAAAAGATATGGGAAATGATGGTAGTTTGGGAGACTTGTTCTCCTAACACAATCAAGACTTAAAATCTTCAATGAATAGTAGAATCACATGGGAAAATGATTTGAAGAGAGAAGTGTGATGTGACATAATTAGGAATTTAAATAAAAAGAAAAGTGATGTCAAAGTTCCCTAATTCAAGGGAACTTGTTCCCTAATAAACCAAACATCGCCTTGTGGCCTAAGGAAAATGGGTTTTTGAATCCAAACAAGGTACTAGGATAATTGGAGCCCAAGAATTGGTTGGGATGGAATGAAATTGGAAGAACAATATTGGAATGGGTGGTTTGATTGGAACTAAATGAAGGGTTTTTTTGTCTTTTAACTCCAAACCTCTTGCCTATATATACCAAGATTTTTCCTAATATTTCTTCCATTTCTCCAACTCTCCCACTCTCTCTCTAACCCTCCAAAATTTCAACAGCCATGGGAGGATAAGAAGGAAGAAAAAAATGAAGAAGAAAGAAGAAGGAGAAAAAGGAGAAGATCAAGGAAGTGAGATCCCACCTCTAAGGCCAAAAACAACAAGTGAGGATCCTCTAGAAATTTTCATATATCCCTCTTATATCATGTTCTCATCTTTATACATCTCTAAGATAAAAGAATAAAGGATGAAAATGGTTAAAGATGAACATAGGCCACAGAACCAAAGAAAGGACTTGAAACCTAGGTTCTAGGGAATGTTGGAATGAACTAAAGATGAAAAAAAATGTTAAATAAAATGATTATTAATATGATAGTGGACGTATTATGATGTTATGTTGAGATTAGACATGCTTTTGAAGAGTTAAAATGAGAATGATGGTTGGAAGTTTGTTTTTGCGAAGAAAGAGTCAAAACATAATGGTTTTTAGGTCAAACCTTGATTTTTTGTGGGAACCAAATGAAGTCAAAATGAGAATTGTTTATAAAAAAGGTTATTTGGGATGTCTTGAGCATGTGTGATTTTTGGTTAGGCCCCAAAATGTATTTTTGAACCCCTTTGCTAATTTAGAATTTTCTGTGACAAAGAGGCAGAAAATAGAGCCACTTTTAACCCCCATATCGTGCTCTACAAAAAACCCCTTGAGATGATCCATATATTCAGAGAACGATCTATGAGCCTAGATTCACACCCTTTTTACAGATGTGGATTTCATTAAGTACCTTTTACGTTATGTCAGTTCTACCAAACATACCCTTATATTGATAGATCTGGTTGTAGTATTTTTTTGACCCTCTTCCGTGTACAACCAGTGTTCGGTTCCATCATGGAAAATGTTGCTAACATCTTCATCTACGTCTCCGTAACTTTTCATAATTTTGTACTGAGGTTTGGTAGTTTTAAAGTATTTTATACCTCGGTGGCAGATTCTGGGAAAACAGAGGAAGGAAGATAAAAAGGCCTTGAACCTAACCTAAGTACGTAAGCCTAAGTAAGGGACATTAAGAGCTATGAGGATACTAACAATGATAAAAAATAATATAAATAAGAATTAAAATACCTCACGTGCATACCCACACGATGCATTCATGACTCGCTTTAGTTCGAGAAGTAAGTTCCGATTCGATTTATATGTTAGGAATCGGAGTTCCGGAGTGAATCGGGGGGCGTGGCTCGCGGAGGAGCACTCATTTTCGAGGTGAGTTTTCTTATCATTAGCTTAGTATTATGGATGTGTGAATGGTTAAATTCCGTACGCTTTGATGAATGATGGTTTAGCTTGTGAATGAAACCTATACTTACGAACTTGTGTTTCTATGAACTATCTTATGAACTTGTATTTTGGAAATGGAAGTAAATATTTTATGGGAATAAATGGTGATTTTACATACGAAAGGAAATGACTTGTCAACCTATCTTTGAAACATAATGAGAGTTAGATGTTTTAAAAAATGAACAGTGATGTTACTTGTAAAAGAAACGAGGTTAGTGAACTTATGTTTTATAAAATGATCACTGAATATGTCTTGGAACTTAGATTTAATGTTTTATGGAAGAATGATGAATACAGTAGAATTTGGAAACTATGATGGCATGGGTTAAGTTGAAAAATGGATTGTTGATGCAAAAAGAACTTATAAATGTGATGAAAGTCTTATAAGATGACATGTGAATCTATACTGAGAAACTTAAACGAAAGCTAGATGAATGATTAATGGATACAATGTTTGTATTTTAATAGCCTTGATGGATATGTCGAAACATTGTTCGTGGGCATGCACCAGGTTAAGGGTATGTCGGACAATGGTTCGTGGGCATATACCATGTGAGGGGTATGTCGAACATTAGTTCGTGGGCATACACCATATAATTATAATATACATATATATTTTGAGTATGTCGCACAACCATAGTGGGCATATCTCATGGGTATACCGCACAACCGATCGTGGGTATACGCCATATTATTATTTTGATAGCTCTACCACTGAGCATTGTTAAGTGGGCCGGTGAATGATCCTTAGCCTTGTCCACTGAGTAGGTTGGACATTCATGGTAACAATACTGCAACAACTCCTGGTTGAGAGGTTAATACAACCCAATGCTTATAAGAGAAAGTATGATTAATGATTGAATGATTACGTATCACTACTAAGTGGATGTATGACATGAAAAGATGTACTAATCACTACTAAGTGAATGAACAGATATGATATGGAAAGTCCTCCACTGAGAGGTGATGAGATGCTGGTTATGGTAATTCTTCCACTGAGAGGTAAATGATGATAAAAGAAAAAGATTATCTTTCGAAAGATAATGAACGACAAGATAATGAGATAAGATGATGAAAGAAAAGATAATGAACGAAATGATGATGAACTACATTTTCTTAAAGGAAAGAACAAATTGAAAAAGAAAAGCAATGAACGAATCGGAAATGGTTTAATACATGAAAAACCCTCTTTTATGAGGTGATTTGTGAAAGTTGACAACTTGAAATATTTTATGATAAAAGCGTATGGCTTGTGAACTGTTATCCTATTTTAAAAGTAATGAACTGTTTATTTATGTAAGAATTAGAACTTGGAATGTTGGTGAGAAAAGATATGTTTAGTAAAAATTTACACTGCTTTCAAATGATGAACTGTTTTCTTTCATTGTACCATTTATAATACTGTTGCTTGTGATTGGTGAGAACGTGAACTTTAGCTCACTAATTTGAACTTAAATGTGCACATTTAAGCCTCTTAAATTATATTTTCTATCCTCACTTCATCTATTTAATTTGGGTTTTGGTTGTGTTTTGTGTGCAGGAGTGGTTAATCGAACCTGTGGCGAGAACAACGTCAAGCAGGAAATAATGCAGAAAAGACGACAAAGTTCCCAACTCCATAGATTTTAAGATATGATAACTCACAACTAAGGAGCTGGGAAATACAACAAAAGACTTACGGTGATCAAAGTCAAGTTTCTAATGAAAGTAGGTTACAATCGGGTGAAGGAAATTTAAGGAAAATGGACATATGCTCACTATGTTGTCCATATCTTTCTCTGTAATTGAAATTCTCGTATGAAACCAAAACCACTGGAAAGAAGACATCCGGGGCTTCAATTTAGACACAAGAATGACCCTATTTGGATTCCGAATGACTAAGTTATGCTC
>JAUTBS010430923.1:0-23930 GCA_032361285.1 Aequorea victoria | reverse complement strand
AATATAAATATTTTGATAAATGTTGGTGACTCATCTAGATATCGAGATCACGAGGAAAATATGAATATTTTGACAAAGAAGAAATGATGGGTTGTGTTATCACCCTTTTGCCCATATATCTCATACCATGATTATGTTTGAAGTAAAGACTATTTGAACTCCCCTGTTTTGAAATGTATATTATTATGCATATTTTCATTCACCAGGTTTAGCTGACGTTATAAAATTAAACATTTCAGGTAACCAGTGATGAGGCTAAATGATGGACTCTGTAGTTTCGTGAGATTTAGGATTAAAATCTCTTAGGACATGCATTTCGTTTTCACATTTAATTAAACAATAATTGATTATGAGTTGTTGAGACAACATATTGAGATATTATAGGCTGTTTGTCCCACATTATATATTATGAATTTTAATTGATTAAATCATTGGCATTTAAGATCTTTTGAGCATATTATTAGCTTATTATTAATTAAGACTTTTTTGGTTCGTTGGGCCATGGCCCATGATCCATAGCCGATCACATTTTCCAAATTGGGGTGTGACACAGACACTTGCCACTGATGGCACTCCTTTGCTTAAAATACAGTACAGGAAAGAAAATCTCACCCTGAGTGGTTTTGAATTTGATGAATTCACAGCTATTCAGACTTTGATGACTGGAGAGCAGCCATACATAAAACATCAGGCGGTTACAATGATGTGCAAAATTTCGTACTTCCTAGGCCTTGGGCTTGGAAGAAGTCAACAAGGTAAAACTGAACCGATATGCGTTCAGGGCAATACCCATAATTTTGGTCTGGGATACAAGCCCACTGTCCAGGACTTTGCTAAGTAGAAAGTGGAAGCACAGAGGAAAGCATGGGCCAAAAAAAGCAAGATAGAATATTTGGATTAATGAGAGTCTGGACATAAGACACATGGGCTGGAAATATTCTTTAAACATCAGTTGATGGACAGTGAGCCTGAGGAAGACGAGACAGAAGACGAGGGCGTAGTAGAGAAAGTGCGCGAGAAAGATTGGATCGAGGACCTGGAGGAATTTACGCTGGGGTCTCTCTTTAAGGGAGCAACTCCAATACACACAGAAGAAGGCGCGGAGTAGATCGCCATGTTGGGCAGCGATGAGCCAGTCGACTACTCCAGCTTAATAATGAATGAGGGTAGCGTTGTAATAAATAATTGGGCTTACAAATATAATGTTTTGGATAATGTAAATAGTGAGTCTGACTCTGAGTCACACTCGTTTACATCTACAGATTCAGATTCCAGTGGTTAGTCCACGAAGCATACACCTGTTGGGGTGTCTTGGTCTTCTATTTCAGCTCAATATACGTCAAAATCTATAACCTTCACTATTAATAATAATAACATAGAGAACTCTTCTGGTTACCCTGCTATACTTCCATTTGAATGTTTGATTTCTGACTGAAATGATTTTGATGGGGATGTTCCCTAGGAACTAAAACTTTTAATTGAAAAAGAGAAAGAGATGCGCACTAAACCTTTAATTGAAGAAACTTTTTCAATAAATTTGAGTACTGAGAAGGATGCCCAAAAGGTCCACATCGATTATGCTCTGTCAAATGAAAAGCGTGAGCTATTAATCAAATTATTAAAGAAATTTAAAGATGTTTTCGCGTGGCCATATGTAGACATACCCAGAATTGAGCCAGAAATTGTGCAGCACAAAATTCCCCTTTATCTCGATGCCAAATGAGTGAAACAAAAGCTAAGACTTGTAAGACTTGATTGGGCCCTCAAAATCAAGAAGAAAGTTACCAAACAAGTGAATGCCGACTTTCTTCAGGTGCCAGAGTACCCCAAGTGGGTTGCTAATATTGTCCCTGTGCTAAAGGACAAGCCCCAAAGATGATTTCCTTCTGCCACACATAGACGTCCTGTGCACAACACTGCTGGCCATGCCTTATTATCATTCATGGATGGATTCTCAAGAAATAATCAGATCCTCATGGCCCCTGAAGATAGAGAAAAGATTACGTTCACCACGCCGTGGGGGACATATTGTTATAGTGTTATGCTTTTCGATTTGAAAAATGCAAGAGCCACGTATCAGTGTGTTGCTATAACATTACTCAATGACATGTTACATAAAGAAATAGAGGTATATGTCGATGATATGATTATCAAATCTAAAAACCGTAAATGACATGCCCCAACCTTAGAGAAATTCCTCGAGAGAATCTGGAAGTACTGAATGAGGCTGAACCCATATAAGTGTGCTTTTGGAGTTACAACAGGCAAAACGTTAGGATTCATCATCACCCAAAAGGGAATAGAGGTGGACCCTTCCAAAATTAAGGTGATTCTAGAAATGCCTCCCCCAAAGACAGATAAAGAAGTTAGAGGATTCTTTGGAAAAATTTAGCTCATTAGTTGTTTCATATCGAAGCTGATTACAACCTGTGAACCTCTTTTTCGTTTACTCAGAAAGAATATACGAAATTGCAATGGGATTAACATTGCCAGAATGCCTTCGAGTCTATCCAAGAGTACTTACAAAATCCTTCGGTGCTTTTTTCTCTAAAACCAGGTAAACTGTTAATCCTCTACCTATTAGTAAATGAGTCTGCAATAGGCATGCATGCTAGCGCAAGAATGGGACAATGGCGAAGAAAAGGCTATTTATTACCTAAGTAAAAAGATGAGAGATTGTGAAGCCCGATACACGCCACTGGAGAAAACTTATTGGGCTTTAGTGTGGTCATCAAAGAAGTTACGACACTATATGCTGGCATACCCTGTAGTATTGATTTCCAGAATGGACCCGATGGTTACTACAATTGGCCAAATTCGAACTGCACTACAAGACCAGAAAATTGGAAAAATGACGAGTCGTAACAGAATTCTTAGCCGATCAGCCAGTTGAGGTATAAGAAGACTCATATTTTTAGTTTCCTGATAAAAACGTGTTGAAAGTTGAGAATGAGCTGTGGATGTTATATTTTATCGGTGCCTCAAACTAATATGGTTACGGAATCGAGATACTGCTAGTCACTCTAGATGACTCGCATGTTCCGTTGGCTTATAAGCTGAACTTTGAAGTCACCCACAATCAAGCCGAATATGAAGCGTGTATCACCGGGATGGAATCCACCTTAGAGTTGGGCACGAGAAATTTAGAAGTGATCGGTAACTCCGCCTTAGTCATCTCCCAAGCTAGTGGGAAATAAAAAGTCAAGGAGGAGAAATTGATACTGTAAAACCCAAAATTTTTAATAAATTATTAAATTAAAATAATTAGTAAAGAGAAATTTAATTTAATTTAATTAATAGATATTCTAAAATGTTAAATAATTATAAGATAACAATAAACAAAATATAAAAGGAATGGATAATTTCAAAATCTAAATAAACTAAGATATTATTATAATAACTGAATATGGCAGGATAATTAAAGTAACATAAAAATAAAATAGGAAGATAAATTAAAGGGAGACATTTATGGGATGGCAACCAAGATCTCTGGGATTGCCTATTACAAACGTGATCCTCTCTATCATCGCTGATCTCTATCTATCTCCGCCATCCCTGATCCTTTCTCTGCGACCCCTCTCTCTCAGCCATGCCACCACCGAGCAACAACACCGCTGCCACAAACCACCATCGACATAACCACCGGCAATTCCCCTCATTGATGGCGTCGCAAATCCCTCACTGGTGCCACCATCGTCATCACTCACCTCTTTCCCTATTCTCTGGTTCGTCTCTCTCACCCTCTGTTACCGATTATATAACAGGAACATATATATATACATATATATATCACTATGTTACTATGTATTTAATCCTCTGTTAAGATTCCATCTTTAATAGTTACAAACATATATAGATATATGAATATATCACATACCTAGATTAAGAATAAAAGGGATTCAGAAATATACATATTGATATATGTATAAGATAATATATATATAACGGATGTATATATATGTATATATATTATAACAGAAAATTCATCTGTAAATATACGGTATATACGTGGTTATATACATATATCAATTTGGGACAATAATCAAATAAATATAAATAAGAATAATGAAGAAGAAAGCAAGAAAAGACCTCTGGTGTACAGAGATTTTACGCCATGAAATTTCTGGTTCGAAACTTTGGGTCGACTCACCTTGAGGTTGAGTCAACACACATTCCTTATAACTTGGGTTCTTCACCTGGGGGTCGACTCACGTGGACGTTAGGTCGACTCATAATGGTGAGGTCTCGGTTCTTTCTCAGACCTTAGCTTGAGTAGACTCATGAGCCCTTTGAGTCGACTCATGGCTACTACTGTTGGTTCTCCTTGGGTCGAATCATGAGCCCTTTGAGTCGACTCATGAATCACCTATGAGACTTGGGTTGACTCATTCCTTCCTTGGGTCGACTCACGTTTTTTTTGGTCGACTGAAGAGGAGCTATCTTAGCTCATGCTGCCTTTCAGTTGACTCACCAGCCGTTTCGGTCGACTCACGTTCACCTGTTATGTCATATGCCGAGAGCTGTTGCCTTTTGAGTCGACACATGACCTTGCTGTGTTGACTCATAGTCACCTGTGGCACCTTTGCACTGAGCTGTCTCTGTGTTGTGTCGACTTACAAACCCTTTGTGTCGACTCAAAATACCAAAACTGCCTAAAAAACTTCTTGCATTAAATCCAAAGCTAAGGCTCTGTTTGGATATTAGTTTAATGATAATTGAAATCAGTTAATGATTAATTTAACATGTGAAATAAATTTTAAAACTTATGAACGGGGTGAGGTTTCATTTGGTAATTGATTCTGGTTTAATTAGCATTAATTATGATCTATTATATTGCATAAATCAGGGTGACGAGGATCCCTACATTGCTATTATTGTTGCATTGTGCTTGAATTCGATATCAGGTGAGTGAATTTTCATGCTATGTACTTTAACAAATTCCCCGTATCCCTAAACTATTTTAGAAAATAAATGTATATGTTTCCAAAATTCTTGTATGATACTGTTATACATTTCTCTTATGAAAATAATGGTACAAATGTTTTATCTTGTATGATGTATACAAAATGCTTTTTTATCTATTATGGTGCAATTATGTGATTTCTTTTGGGACCATGAGCAAGTCCAGGGGAAAGTCCTCTATGGAGGTGACTCTAACCGCTAGGAAAAAGACCCAGGTTGAATATCGTGGTGACTCTAATTGCTCAACAATTTAAGAGATAGTCCAGGGCTTTCGGTGACCTGAATTGGATCATCTAGGGAAAAGACCCAGGTGTCATCCTAAGGTGACTCTATGTTCGATGTTGGATCCAATGGGCCAAAGCTGCCCTAAGTATTATTTATATTAGCATTGGTTACTTATTTTTCACAGGAGGTTCTTGTGGTTGTTGATGGTTTCTCACCTATATTGATTGATGATCATATCGCTATACCATTATTGGCATTATGATGCACCAATTATATTGTTGACATGTTATATCCAGAGAATATTGTTGGCACCTCTGATATCTAGTTTGAGATATATGTTGGTGACTCGTCCTAATATCGAGATCACGAGGAAAAATAGAAATATTTTGACAAAAAAGAAAAGATGGGTTGTGTTATCTCCCTTTTGCTTATACTGTTTATCTCATACCATGATTATGTTCAATTATAAACGTTATTTTGAATCCCCTACTTTTGAACTGTATATTTTATGCATACTTCCATTCACCAATTTTAGTTTACGCTGTCATTAAACATTTTAGGTAACCAGTGAAGAAGTTAGATGATGGACTCGATAGTTTCGTGGGATCTAGGCTTAAGACCTCTTAGGACATGCATTTTGCTTCTGCATTGATACACTATTATCTGATTATGAGTTGTTGAGATAACATATTTGATTGTGACAGTATGGGTTATTCGTATCCCACATTGGTTATTTTGAATTTTTAGTTGATAAATCCCATGCATATTGGATATGTTAGCATATTATTAGCTAATCGAATGTTTAAGGCTTTCTTGGTTCATTGCGCTAAGTCCCATGATTCATGGTCGGACACTGCTCCTGAGTTGGGGTGTGACAAGAGTGGTATCAGAGCAAAAGTTTAAATGTTGCATCATATCATTAATAGAGGTCCGGATCCCCATAGTTCTATATGTTATGAGCTCTTATAGTAGTTGATTAAGCATTATCTTATATATGTTCTTATCCTACATTTATCTTCAAAGATATGGCTCGCTCGAGACATGTTGTGAGCTCTAAGAATGCGACTACGGAGGATGCACAAGGGGAGCATATCCCTGACACTACTCCAGTCGCTCTAGAACTTACAGAAACCCCAGTAGCTCCAGTAGCCCTAGTTGCTCTGGTAGCACCAGATGTTCCAGAAGCCCCAGCTACTCCAGTGGCTGAGGAAGATCTTCAGGCTCTGCAAACCCTAGTGAGCATGATTAAGGGGTAACAATCTCAACCAAGGGTAGTTAGCCCAGATAGATCTATGAGCTTGGATAAAGGCTCAGAGTTTAAGAAATTCTTGAAGGCGCACCCTCCGACCTTTAAGGGGTCAATCAATCCTGATGATGCAGAATTGTGAAAGTTATGTATTGAGAAGATTTTCGAACGGTTGGGCTTCATAGAAGAACACAAGGTATCGTTGGCAACCTACGTGTTGAAAGGACGGGCTAAACATTGGTGGCGTATGGTGAAACGCCAATATAAAGGAAGAGAACGTAAGCTCGTGTGGATGAAATTCCAACCGTTGTTCGATGAAAAATACTATCTGGTGGTTATCAAAAAGCAGAAATAAGTAGAGTTTCTTATGCTGGAACAAAAAAGAATGTTAGTGGCGGAATATAAGGCAAAGTTCACTGCGTTGTCCCAATTCACGCCACAATATGTTGCTGAAGAGGAAGATAAAGTGGTAGTATTCGAGAAGGGTCTACGCCCGACTATTCATAGTATTGTTTCAATATTCGAGGCGAAATCTTTGTTAGAGTTGGTGACCAAGTCTCTTTTAGTAGAAAAGAGTTTGGATGTACGTCTCTCTGTGTCCACTCCTATTGGGGACACAATATTGCTACATGAGGTATGTTATTTTGGAGTAGTAGAGTTGGAGGATAAGATGTTGCCAGTAGATCTTATATTGTTAGCTATTCGTGACTTTGATGTCATCTTGGGCATGGATTGGCTTGTTAAATATCATGCGATCGTTGATTGCTGTTACATGAGGGTAGTTTTCAATATACCCCGACAACCTAAGTTTTTCTTTCAAGGAGACGTAAGGTTTTCTTCCCTTCATGCAAATCGAATGTTGAGGAAGAGTTGTGAAGGCCTTTTGACTTATATTGTAGGCACCAAGGTACCAACAATGGAATTGGATGAGCTTCCTATTGTGAGGGAATTGTCGAATGTCTTCCAAGAAGATTTACCTGGTATTTCTCCTAATCGTGAGATTGAGTTCATGATCGATCTTCTGCCTGGTACTATGCATATCTCTAAAGCTCCGTACAGGATGACACCCTTGGAGCTGAGGGAGTTAAAGGCACAGTTACAAAAGCTGTTGAATAAGGGCTTTATTAGACCCATCGTTTCACCGTGGGGAGCTCCAGTTTTGTTTGTGAAGAAAAAGAATGGTTCTATGCGATTTTGTATTGACTATAGGGAGTTGAATAAGGTCACTATCAAGAATAGGTATCCACTGTAGCGTATAGATAATTTATTTGATCAGTTACAAGGTGCTCAAGTGTTCTCAAAGATTGACTTGCTGTCTGGTTATCACCAACTAAAAGTCAAAGAGGTGGACATTTCGAAGACAACTTTCAGGACTTGTTATGGCCATTACGAGTTCTTGGTTATGCCTTTTGGTTTGACCAATGCTCCAGTGACATTTACGGATTTGATGAATCATATTTTCAAACCTCAGTTGGATCGTTTCGTAGTGGTGTTCATCGATGATATTTTAATCTATTCTAAAAGTAAGGAGGAGCATGAAGAATATTTACAAAAAAATCTTTCAGATTCCTAAGGAGAAGAGGTTGCATGCTAAGTTCAGCAAGTGTGAATTCTGGTTGGACATCATATCTTTTCTTGGCCATGTGGTCAATAAGAATAGAGTACATGTGGACAGCAGTAAGGTAGAGGCTATTGTTGATTGGCCACAACCGACGTCAGTGACTGAGATACGTAGTTTCTTGGAATTGGCGGGCTATTATCGATGATTTATGAAAGAGTTTTCTCATATTGCCCTGCCACTTACTAGCCTTATTCAGAAAGGGGTGAAGTATGAATGGACAGATAAATGTGAGCACAATTTTCAGGTGCTTAAGCAAAGGTTGACTTTGGCACCAGTTCTAGCATTACCAACTGAAGGCGGTAATTTTTTGATTTATAGTAATGCGTCTCACCAAGGGTTAGGTCGTGTTCTGATACAACATGGTAAGGTGATAACTTATGCTTCACACCAGTTGAACATACATGAGAAGAATTACCCCACGCATGATTTGGACTTGGCATCTATTATTTTTGCGCTGAAGATATGGTGACACTACTTATATGAGGAGTCGTGTGAGATTTACACCAATCATAAAATTTTGAAATATATCTTCACTCAGAAGAAGCTCAACTTGAGGCAAAGGTGATGGCTTGAATTATTGAAGTACTACAATGTCGAGATACTTTATCATTCGAAAAAGGCGAACGTGGTGGCAGATACCTTGAGTAGGAAGTCTTTGGGAAGTAGCTCGGCGTCATTAACAGTTTAACATCATTTGGTAGAAGATTTGAGGAGGATGGGAGTAGAGATTATGCAACGTGGAGGAACTACCTTGTGTAGTCAGTTGACAGTGAGCTACTAAGATGTATAGAGATCTTCGAGAACATTTCTGGTGGAATAAGATGAAGCGGGACATAGCAGAGTTTGTAGCGCAATGTCTTACTTGTCAGCAGGTAAAAGTTGAACATCAAAGACCGACAGGAAAACTTTAACCTTTACCACTACCCGAGTGAAAGTGAGAGAATATCACGATGGATTTTGTGTTTGGTTTACCTTGTATGCGTAATGGACACGACGGTGTTTGGGTGATAGTAGACCGACTTACAAAGTCAGCGCACTTTATTGCTATCATGATGATACATACCTTAGACCGTTTGACACAGTTATATGTGAGAGATATTGTTAGGCTTCACGGTTCACCTGTATCAATTGTTTTGGATTGTGACCCACGCTTCGTCTCTAATTTTTGGGGTGCTTTGCAGACTGTTATGGGTACTCGATTAGACTTTAGTTCAGCTCATCACCCACAGACCGATGGACAGTCGGAGAGAACCATTCAGACATTGGAGGATATGATGAGAGCTTGTACTTTATAGTGGAAAGGTAATTGGGATGATCAGTTACCACAGATGGAATTCTCTTATAACAATAGTTATCATTCGAGTTTGAGAGTGGCACCGTGTGAAGCGTTGTATGGGCAAAAATGTAGGTCCCCTTTGTGTTGGTACGAAGTTGGAGAGAGATAACTTCTTGGACCTGATCTGGTGGAGGATGCGACTCAAAAGATTGCCACTATTAAGAATAAGCTTTTAGCAGTTCAAAGTTGATAAAAGAGTTATGTCGATTTATGCAGGAGAGACTTTGAGTTTACAGTTGGAGATATGATATTCCTAAAGGTTTTACTTTGGAAGGGAAT
This sequence comes from Aequorea victoria, assembly GCA_032361285.1. Taxonomy (NCBI): domain Eukaryota; kingdom Metazoa; phylum Cnidaria; class Hydrozoa; order Leptothecata; family Aequoreidae; genus Aequorea; species Aequorea victoria. The sequence continues at coordinate 14,261 of JAUTBS010430923.1, read as the reverse complement.
TATTTGCTTTGGCAAGAATGGAAAGTTGAGTCCCCGATATATTGGACCCTTTAAGATTTTAGACCGTATCGATGAGGTGGCTTATCACGTGACTTTACCGCCTAGTCTCACCGGGGTACACAATGTGTTTCATGTATTAATGTTGAGAAAGTACGTCTATAGCCCGACTCATGTGGTGGATTATGATCCACTTCGAGTTCGTGAAGATTTGACCTATAAGGAATAACCCTTTCAGATTCTTGATACCAAAGAAAAGGTTCTACGGAACAAGCAGATTCGACTCGTCAAAATCCTATGGTGAAATCATAAAATAGAAGAAGCCACGTAGGAACACGTAGACGAGATTCGCGAATGTTATCCACATTTGTTCCTCAAGGTCAGTAATATAATTTCGAGGACGAAAATTTTTTAAGGGGAGAAGAATGTAAAATCTGATAATTTATATAATAAATTAATATTCTGAAATTTTTAAATTAATAAATGATAAAAGAATAATTATGTTAATACTTATATAAGGATAAAGAAGACAAGCACGAAGTAAAATAAAAAGGATTCTCTAATTTGCTGTGATGACAGCTGGTGGTTTGAAATAGGCAGATAAATAAAAAATGAGGGAATCGTGAGTGTGATCCCTAAAAATTTGTCATCCCCTATTTAAAAACATGATCTTCTCTCCCTCAGTCCTCTCATCGCCATCATTGATATCTCTCTTTCTCTCTTTCTCTGCGATCCCATGTCCCTTTCGGCTACTCCCTCTCACACCACTGCCCAGCGCCACACCGTGCCACCACCGAGCGAGCACCACCCACGCCATCATCATCATCGGCATCGCCACCAATCACCCGTGTCACCATCATCATTTGCTGTCATCGTCCCTCTCTGGTTCGTCTCTTTCACCTCTATTTCAGTTATACATAGATATACATATATGTATATATATCACATCGTTATGTAGTTAATTAATCCTCGATTAAAGCTTGAATCTCTAATAGTTTCAAACACATATAGATATACGGATATATCACATAGGTCCATATATATATATATAAACATATTGATATATATAAATAAGATATCATATTTATACGTAATCTATGAGATTATAGAAAAACCATGTATAAAATATACATTGAATATATATACGTTTAAGTATATAAATCTTTCGAAAATATGATAAAATGATTGTAAATAATCATAATGAAGAATAAAACAAGAAAAGAAACATGGATTATAGTTATTCCACGCCATGGAATCACTGGTCCGAAGCTTTGGGCCGACTCACGTCCCTTAGAACTGGGTTCTGTTGCCAGTGGGCCAACTCACGTGGACATTGGGTCGACTTATGATACTGAGACCTCGGTTGTTTCTCAAGCCTTAGCTTGAGTTGACTCATGACCACTGCTAGACCTTCTTGGGTTGACTCATGAACCCTTTGAGTCGACTCATGCATCACCTATAGGACTTGGGTGTGACTTATTCCTTCCTTGAGTCGACTCATGGCCTATTTTGGTCGATTGAAGAAGAGCTGTCTCAGCTCACTCTGCTTTGAGTTGACTCACAGTCGTCTGTTGTGCTTTATGTCGTAGCCTCCTGCCTTTGGGTCGACACATGGCCTTTGCTGTGTTGACTCATGGTCACCTGTTGGACTTGGGTCGACTCACGAACCCTTTGAGTCAACTCACAGTCACCTATGGTACCTTTGTAATGAAATCCTCTCTGTTGTGTCGACTCATAGATCTCTTGGGTCAACTCATAATGTCAAAAATCCTTAAAAATTATCATGTGTTAATTCTAAAACTAAGGCTCTATTTGGGTATCAGTTTAATGGTAAAATTAAATTAATTAATGATTAAATTAACACCTGAAACAAACTTTAAAACTTATAAACAGGGGGAGGTTCTGTTTGGTAACTTTAAATGGTTTAATTAGCTTTAAGTATTGATTATGATACATTGCATTACATAATTAGGGTAACGTGGATTCCTACATTACTTTTGCTATTTCATTGTCCTTGGATTGGATATCAGGTGAGTGGATTGTCATGCTATCTACTTTCAATAAAACCCCATATCTCCAAACTATCTACAAAAAGAAATGTATATGTTCCAAATTCTTTTATGATAATATTATAGCTTTCTCTTATGAAAATCATAGTACAAATATTTTATCTTGTATGATATATATAAATGCTCTTTCTATCTATTATGGTGCGATCATGTGACTTCTTTTGAGACCATGTGGAAAGTCCAGGGGATAGGCCTCTATGGAGGTGACTCTGGCCAACTAGGAAAAAGACCCAGCCCGGAGACTGAGGTGACCCTAGTTGCTCAATGGTTTAAGGAATAGCCCGGGGTTTTCGGTGACCTAAACTAGATCGACTTAGGGAAAAGGCCCAGGTGCCACCCTGTGGTGACTCTATATTTGATGTTGGATCCAACGGGCCAAGGATGACCTGAGTACTATATTTTCTAGCATTTTACACCCAGGTTGTTCCTATGGTTGTTGTTGATGGTTTTCCACACATATTGATGATCATATCGTTATACCATTATTGGCATTTGATGCCCTGATTATATTATTGACATGTTTATGTCTTGAGATTGTTGTGGACACCTTCGATGTCCAGTTTGAGATATATGTTGATGACTCGTCTTGTTATTGAGATCACGAGAAAAAATATAGATATTTTCGTAAAGAAGAAAATGATGGGTTGTGTTATCACTCTTTTGGTTATATACTGTGTATCTCTTACCATGATTATCTTTGAAGTACAAATTATTTGAATCCCATGTTTTAGAACTGTATATTATTATACATGTTTTCATTCACTAACTTTAGCTGATGTTGTAAATTAAATATTTCAGGTAACCAGTGAAGAAGCTTGTTGATGGACTCGGTAGCTTCGTGGGATCTAGGAATAAGACCTCTTAGAACATGCATTTCGCTTCCGCATTGAATTAATATTAAATGATTATGAGTTGTTAAGACAACGTATTATTGAGATATTATGGGCTGTTTGTCCCATATTGATTATTATGGATTTTAATTGATTAAATCTCATGTGTTTTGATATCTCTTAGCATGTGGTTAGCTAATAGAATGATTAAGATTTTCTTGATTCATTGGGTCGAGGCCCATGATCCATGACCGGTCACTGTTCCCGAATTGGGGTGTGACAAAAGGACTAAGCCTAATCCAAGAGACTCGCATATAGGTTCTCGGACCTTAAAACCAAAATGCGACTCTAGTTTGTACCAAATCTTCATTTCGAGATTACTACGATGATAATTGAATTGACGGGTTTTGTGTAATCAACAATTGATCATTTGTCTATGATTTCATGGCTTGATATGCAACGACACCTTTTTGTCTTTCCAGTTAGAAGGGCTTCATCCTGGTAGGGACTAACCTCTTCATCCGTGAAGAAGGGTACTTATAAATGGTGACGCTTCTGGGGACTAGTTAAGAGGGCTAGACTTCAAAGCACTATTAGGTCTCCTTTAAGTTCATTCATGTTTTCTTGCATTTTTAGAAGCCTCGAATTTCTGACCTAAAAGCCTCTTGGGATCTAACCTAAAGAGCAGCATCCTGGAAACTAGTCACCTCTCAAGCCACATACCCTCATCTATGGTATATAAAAAAGATGTAAGTGTACGATTATCAAAATAAGTGTACGTGCACACCCCAGAATGGATAACGTACTCTGAAACCTTAGCTTGGGGGATGGCCAAACTAACTACCCTAAAAGATCTTAGCCGCATATAGATCAACCATAGAACTTCCCAACTAGGACAGAAACCCTAAAAAGTCATGACTTTAATCCAATTCTTGCAAGTGATTGCGTCTATTTGTAAGTTTGTTTGTTTTATTTTCTTATTTTCGTGTGCTGGCGTTAGTGAAGAGTGTCACAATAATTCAAAAATATCTTTCTTAAAAATAAGTTTTCATAATCTCAGTTTGAGCATGAATGAAAGGTCGAGTCAGTTAAGTCTCGAGAGAAGTTGATTCAATCCCAATGCCCCGTTAACCGACTTTGGAGAATTTGATAAGGATCATAGAAAACCTTCAAAAAACTGTTACCAAAATTCAAGTGCCAATCTCCCATATTGCCACCTTAATTTGTAAACCACAGAATACCAATTGTCCTAACTTTCAATACCATGCACATCCACCACCACTTGCTAACCCCGAACCTCTCAAACCTCTGAACCCTCAAGCACTAACCCAGTTCTCGTGTCATTTCCAATGGTTAACCAATGGCCCAATCCTGTTGTAGAAGATCCTTTCCTCAAGGCTGGTTTGGAGAAGATAGACCGCATCGAGAGTGTGCTAAGAAAGACAAAAGAGATAGATGATTACATGCTTGATATAAAAGGCCTATGCCTATTTCTTGAGGCATTGTTGCTAAACAAATTTAAGATTCCAAACATGGACAAGTTCAATGGTACTAGAGATCCAAAAGTCCATCTGAGGATGTACGTAGGAGAACTGAGACCTATATCGATAGGGAAAGATTTGCTGGGATTGTTCTTCCAGAGGTCTCTTACTAGGACATCCCTCCGTTGGTTTTTAACATTGGAATTGTTTAGAACATACACTTGGAATGACATAGTGAACGTCTTTGTGGACCAATATTCATATAACATGTAGTTGGGTGTCACTATGAGAGAATTAGAAACCACCCGCCAATAAGATAATGAGACCTTCTTTGAGTTTATTGGGAGATAGAGAAGAAATCTTGTGAATATGACTTCAAGGCTGTGAAGATGACTACAAGGCCGCCTAAAAGGGACCAAGTTCGTATCGTAGTGAAGAACTTACAACCTCAATTTATGAAGCACTTGGTAATACAGCCGTTGACCACTTTTGAACAACTATTTGATGTCGAAATCCAAGGTGAAGATACTATGCGAGATGGAGTTCTTAAGAAAGGAGAAATCAGTCAAAGATCAAGAAGGATGAACGAAAGTCTTGAAGCAAACAATAATGCAATAACTGAAAAAATCAATCAAGATAAGGCCACAACAAGAATCTTCACTCCCTTAGGAGTGACTTAGAATGAGGCAATGGAATGGTTGGTAAAATATGGTATTCTTGAGCCACTTGATCTTGCACCGCTACCTGACCCATTGCCTCATATGTATGATCCTAGGATGTTTTGTTCCTTTCATCAAAGCTATGAAAATCTTACAAACAAATGCTCAAGGCTTCAGCATGAAGTTCAAAACCTCGTCGATGACGGGACAATTAAGCCTCCCCAATAAGATGCATGAGAATATGGGTCTATTAGATCAAGAAGGAATACGAGACGATAAGACGATGGTGCTTGAAAATAAAGGCCATTGATGACCAGGGGTATTGTGGGAATCAGTTTTGCAAAGCTCGAATTCGAGTAACTATTAAGTTTAACCTTTTATTTTAAGTAAATCTGTTAACCCAAGTCGTAGCCTTTCAGATGAATTTGGGGCCTTCTATTGCACCCAAATCTTTCTTTTTCTTTCTAGATGAGTCTTTTTTTCTATTTTGGAGTTCGTATGTAATCGAAAATTCTTATCAATAAAATAAATATGGTTTTGGTCAACTTGTTTTGCCCAAAAATGGAATGTGAGTACTTTAAAATCTCATAAAAAAATGTAATACCCGTAAAGCCTTATTCCTTCAAAAAGCATATGTATGCAACCCTTATTCTTTGAGCCCAATGTACTATGGAAAGAATTGAACAATAAACTCAAGCACTCAGAATAATCCCTCAAAATGTCTAAAATTTCCTTACTATGTCTCTTTGGAGGAATTCAAAGATTGCTTGGTCTGTCATAAAATGCAATGATATTCTATTTTGTTCTCTCTTTCAATCTAGTGCCTTGTTATGGTCGTTTTGAAGCTAGAAGTGATTCGAAGAAGATATCTCATGCCAGAACGTTTGATGGATGAAAATAATAAAATAGATAAAAGAGAAGAAAAAGAAAAGGTTCACTAAGTTGAAAATTTGGAAGGGCGGTCTAGGCAAAAGTTAGAGCATCAAAAGAAGAGTAAAATACTCGAGTGACCTCTCACCGAACTACGTAAAGCCTGATTCCCATCTAGGGACACATGCAATCTCACCCTGGGCTTGGCCACTTTTGTCTTTGATCTCTCACTTAGTTTGTCTATCTAAAAAAAGTGAAATCTCCTCTGATCAGTGGAATGCCCTCAACATTAGGGACATTAAAGGACTTAATCGAAGAATGTTTTACAAGGTTCTAGAGCTCCTCAAAACTAGGGGAATTAACGGATCTATTCAAAGAATGTTCCACCAAGTTCCTAGCCCCTCAACACTAGGGGAATTTTCAAGGAATTTGTTTGGAAACAAGTCTACAAAGTTCCAAGACCCCTCGACACTAGGGGCATTTAGGAGTTTTAGTCATTAAAAGTTTTTCATCTAGTTCATTAGCCAAAGAGGTGTGGATTTGTCTAACCAAAGAAAATACTATTGAAGAAAGTGAAGTGAAGCTTCTGATGATTGCTAATCATAGCAGAGTTCAAGATTGTGGAAAAAAAATGAAAGATAACCTAGTTAGAAAAGAAGTATATCTTTACCTCGTGTTTAGAAAGTTCCTATGTTTGAGCCGTGTGGTTTAAAGTAAAGCAAGGCCATTATTTCTTTTATTCAAAATTCTATAATAATAATTCCTTGCAAATCCTATTGAGCGAGTATGTCTTTTTTTCATAACCCTATTAGACAGTCATCCCCCACACTGGGGTCAAAGAAAGAAAAGCAAACAAAAAGAATGAAAAGATAGAGAATACAAAGAAAAGAAAAAGGATAGAAGAAGAGAAAAAGAAAAAAAAACCTGAAGACTGAGAATTAGTATTTGTAAGAAAAATGTCTAGAGCACCCCTAACCAAATGAAGGAGTATTCTACTCCAAAAGGGGCACAATTTTGAAGGAAAAAAAGGCTCAAGTTAGTCAAAAGAAGAAAAGTAACAAGGTGCAAGAATAAAGAGATGACTACTAACTTTGGAAACCTTGAAAACAATAAGTATTTGAGCCTTGACTCCCGTTCTTTCTTAAATCAGAATCCTTGCATACATTACAGTCAAAACAAAAGTCTTTTCTGATTGAAAAACATGGTTAGAAATGAGAGTTTGAGATTCGAGGAGCATGATTCATCTCGTAACTATGGGCATTAACCCTCGTTATTTTGTTGCCAAAAAGGACATGAATTTGTCTAAGATTGGGGACGTACACCCTCCTCTACCAAGATAATGATTAACCTCGTAACTATGGGCATGCGGTTGTGATTTCAGAGTGGAGGAATGTATTCCGTCAAGATTCATCTTTAGAAAATACGTAATTCTTCATGAAGCTAGGGGCATGCACCCCGTTGATTTTCTAGACAATAAATGTGTGATTGGAACTAGGGGCATTCACCGCATTAATTTGATTAGCCATCGATAGTATAATTGAAACCAGGGGTATTGACCAATATAAAGATTGAGAGAACTCGTCTTTGAATCACTTGACGAGTGATGTATGGTGTTGACGCTGAGGCATGACAAGGAATGAATTGTTAAGGGTACACTTTTTTTGAAGACCTTTTGCATTTTGTGACAGTCAAGACATCACGAGTGAACATTAATTACGTGTGTGAAAATTGTGAACATGAGAGTGAAGATTTTTAGTTTTTTATTTCTATTGCGATAATTCTTAATATGGTGGAAGAAAAACCTTCTTCATAAATCTTTCCTCCAAAGAGAAACCGTCAGAGGTATCCATCGTTCTATCAGGGAACAAAACAAGATGAGCTAGAAGCAAAAAAAAAAATTGTTTTTTAGTGTCTTTTGATCGTGTCTCTCCAAGATAATTGTTTCCAAAAAGAAAATTTTCCTTTTAGTGTTTAAATGTTCCGCCAGTGTCATGTCACCTGTGGAATTCCCAAAAGTATCCATGGTATAGAAATGTTTTGGATTGAGTATCATCACTTCTATCACCAAGTTGGTAAATCAAAGAAGATCGAAGAGAAGCGTTGGGCCGATTCCTGCAGAGTCGTCTAGATTGTTCGCTATATTTAGTATATATGATTATGTGATATCTATTTTTCTTGCTAAGATATGTAGTTTTGGTCATGTCGTAGTTGACTACTTTGGCATCGAGTTAATGTTTGTCTCTAACATGAATGTTTCGTGATGATTCTTGCGATATTAGTCGCTCCTAAGGTAACTACTTAGGTTTTGTCTATATGATATAGCCTTCTCCTATGGTAACTTCTTAGGGTCGTTTAATGATTCTCTAAGTTAACAACCCAACTTTAAAGATATTTTCTAGGATAACTACCTAGGTGTAAAGATATTTTTTTAGGATAACTACCTATGTCTGAAGAATATTTTCTAGGGTAACCACCCAAGTTTGTTGATGTGTCATAGGGTAACCACCGAGTCTTGATATGTTCTCTATGGTAACTACCTAGCTTTGAAAATAACCTTTAGAGTAACCTTCCAGTCTTTAAAATGATCTCTAGGGTAACCACCTAGGTTTTGAGAATGGTTTCTAGGATAACCACCTAGATTTAAAGATGTTTTCTAGGGTAACTACCTAGGTTTAAAGTTCCTAGGGTAAACACCTAGCTTTGATGATGATTTCTACCTTTAAAGATGTCTTCTAGGGTAACCACCTAGGCTTAAGAATTATTTTCTATGATAACCATCTAGCTTCAATGATAATTAATAGGGTAACTACCTAGCTTTAAAGTTGTGCTCTAGGGTAATGACCTAGACTTTCACGTGTAACCACCACAAATTTTATGGATAACCATCATAACCTTTTAGGTAATCACCTAGCTTTTTACAGTAACTACCGTGACCTCTAGGGTAACCACCTAGTTTGATGATATTTTCTAGGATAACTACCTAAGTTTAAGAATGGCTTTTAGGATAACCTCCCAATATTGAAAATGATCTCTAGGGTAATCACATAGATTTAAAGATGTTTTTTAGGGTAACCACCTAGTCTTAATACGATATCTAGGGTAACTACCTAGGTTGAAGAATGATTTCTAGGGTAACCACTTAGGTTCAAGGATGCTTTCTAGGGAAACTTTCAAGAACTAAAAATGATTTCTAGGGTAACTACCTAAGTTTTGATGATAAGTTATAGGGTAACCACCTATTTTAAAGATGTTTCCTAGGGTAACCACCTAATCTTGAAGAAATATTTTCTAGGGTAACTACCTAAGTTTTAAAATAATTTATAGGGTAACTTCCTAGACTTGAAAATGACCTCTAGGGTAACCACATAGATTTAAAGATATTTTCTAGAATAACTACCTTGGTTGAAGAATGTTTTCTAGGGTATTCACCTACATTTCAAGAATATTTAGGGTAACTACCTAATTTCTTTATGGGCCACCACCATAATTTGCTACAGTAACCACGTAGATTAAATATTTTTAGAATAGATATTGTCAAATGACTGAGGTCAAGTTACATATGTGGCTACGTGGATGGCATTCCACTTTGACTCATTCTAAAATTTTCAAGGCAGATGAGATCTTGAACGACTGAGGTCGATTTACATACCTGGCATTGTGAACGAAATTCCACCTTGCCATTTACCAATGTTTTCAATGTGGAATAAATTTCGAACAACTGAGGTCGAGTTACATACCTGGCACTGTGGACGAAATCCCACCCTGCCCCAAATCAAAGTTTTTACAAGATGGATAGAATTCTAAACAACTGAGGTCGTATATTGCTTACGAAGCCTTTCGAACCCCGAATGTGTTGATTGTAGAAAGTATAACACCACATTCTAGCGTGGCTAAGATCATACTTCTGTGAGATTTTCGTAATGAAGTTGTTCAAACCCGGAATGTGCTGAGCATGGCTGGTACGCCACTGCATCACCAGAGTGAATGTGGTCGTATGTTTCTTACGAAGTCTTTCAAATCCAAAATGTGTTGAATGTGAAAAGTATGCCACCACATCCTGGCATGACTGAGGTCATACTTCTAGATATTTTCTAAAATTGGAATGTGCAGAATGTGGCTGGTATGCCACAATATTACCAAAATGACTGAAGTTATATGACATGACTTGAATGATAGTTAAACTGCTAACACATTGAATGATGGTAGAACCACTAATCTATAACCAGGACTTTGAATGGCAGTAGAACTGTTACGTATTTGAATGGTGGTAGAACCACTAGTCCTTGTCAGTATGACCCTAAAAATACCTCGGCATGATCAAGATTCTTTGAAATTAATCCTTAAGATACCTAGATGCAACAAAGATCTTAACCCTTTTGATGTTTTCTCTTTGAACGTGACTCTAAAGATACATGGGCATGATTGAAATCTTTGTCTTGTGATCCTAAAGTCACATGGACACGACAAAGTCTTGATTTCTTTGATATTTTGTTCCTTGAAAATAGTCCTAAAGATACTTATGTGCAATAAAGGACTTCTCCTTGTGAGATTTATTGATGTTTAAGTCTGTTCCTTAAAGATACCTGGGCCTTTCCTTGAGTTTCATTAATGTTTTGATGTTGTAGGCTTTGAAGCAACCCTAAAAATACTTGGTTGCAACAAAAACATTTTCATTGATTTCATTGATGAGTTTTTTTCTGGCTTGTGCATTATGCCTTGTTAAAATGTGTTGTCTTTATCTTTGACATTCACTCATATGCTCGCTGAGTGCTACATGAGCTCTGTCAAATAGGGACACCTGTAGACACTCTAGTTTGACCAGGCATAATGCATCGGCTCACCGATTAGTCCTTTTCTATGATGAAAATATTTTTGAGAATGAGGATAGCTTACGACAAGAATGAATTGACACAAGAGTCGCTCAAAGTTAGGTTTTCGTCGAAACCCCTCTCCGTTTCGAACGGGTTTTGGCAAACTTTCTTTAGGAATCATCTACCAATCCTTCAAATCTTGTTTTCAATAGAAACAACCTCAAAACATATATTTTAAATCCTTTTGTTTATGTCTTAAAAGTTTAGGTGCACCCTCTTTGCTTTTCAGGACGTCCCTCACATCCGTTTTGATCGGTTTTCAACCAAATTTCTTCAAAATCATGTTTTCAATAAAAAAAACTTCAAAATATTTATTGTAGATTCTTTAGTTTATGTTTTCTTGCTTCCTAAGATATCCAAGACCTTTAAAAGACCAAATCGACCCACAGGATGCTCCGAAGGGTAGACCCACCATTGGGGCCCGATCCAGGAGGGAAAGAATTTCCATGGGTGTGGTCAGGCCTATAGGACCAGACCGGTCATGGGGGAGGAAGCCATGAAGGTCGTACCGTCCATCTGTGCTTTTCCTGCCCCAACGAAGTCTCTTCGGCCCGTGACTCTTTCCTATTGGCTGGGCCTTGTCACTAGCTCTCATCCCTCTATTTTCTACTGATTTTTAACTTGTTTTTCACTTTATACATAGATTCCTTCACCTCCTCTTTTCCTAAGTTTTTAATAGGCCTTCGATAGTTCATGAGGGTTGGTTCATATCTCGATAGTTCGTTCTTTTAGTTTTTGAAAGTTCATTTTTGTTCTAGCCTTTCAATTCTTAGTTCAATTACTAATATTTGAGCGCTTGAGTGTCATTAAGTTTGAAAAAATATCCCTATAAGTTCGATTCAGTGTTCATATACCTAAGGACATGCTGGGCTAATTGGCGATTTACGGGTCAAAATAAGTATCCCCTCCCTTTTATTTATCATTTTTGTATTTATCTTCATGTTTTGATAATTAGTTTTAAAACATGTAGTTTAGTGTATAGATATGCATGTTTACGTATGTAGTCATTAGAATGACATCGGTTTCCGATGCTTGGCCCTTTTGGGTCGGGGCTGTGTCCGCATGACTGCTTTCAAAATTATATTTTCAAACTGCCTAACGCCCAAATCTGACATTTTCATTATTTTTAAGGACTTTTAAATCATTTATCAATTTTTTTGTAAATTATTTTTATGTTTTGGATAAACTTATTTTATACATCCATTTTTTACGCACGTCCCAATAATGGCCAAAACTCAAACTTTTCTGCCATAAAAACGTGTTTAGCATGTTAATCATATGTTTTTATGAATATAAAATCATTTTCTGAAAAGTTCATTCGTAGATCATGTGCTTTCAAACCTTTTACAGCATCGCATAATTCATTTGCAAGACGTTTCCAAAATGGGCGTTTGTTTTCAACCTAGAGCCCGTGTGGGACGCGTTTTCATGTTTTATTGCTCAGAATCTAATGTTATAATATTTATAGGCCTTTGGATAATAGCCTAATAGCTTTCCTAAGCTTGAACTATTTTCTGAAATTCGGTCCATCCGAGCCTGTGCCGAGGCCTCCCGGCCTAAAAATTACAGTTATTGTACATTACATGTCTAAAGTACATTTTTTTCTGAGGGGTTTTCAAAAATATCGTTCAAACAATGTTTTGCATGTTTGTGAGCGGGCCGAAAAGGATCGTATCGAAACCCAAAGGACTATCTTCTTTTTCGTTATTCGATATCGGGGCATGAGAATATGGTTCTTGCGGGCTAGCTCTCGCCAAATCTCTTGAGTCCGATGTATACCCACTCGAACCATGGATTAATGACTAACTAGCCTTTTTTATTCTGATGCCACAAGTCAATGGATTAATTTAATTTTGAAAAAGCCCACATCGAATCTATTTGACTATTTTTCAATTTTTTTCACATAGCTAGAGATCAAAAGTCGCAGGTTCTTTTGAAATCGGAGTCGCCACTTGATTTTAAGGTCCAAGAACTATTTTCTCGAAATAACTCTATTATAGATAAGGCACAGCCGTTTCATTACTAAAGATGTAAAATCCGATAAAATTTAAAAAAGAAATTATATAATTATTAAATTAATATTTCAATTAATCAATTAATTAATTAATTAATTAAATTAAATTAAATGAATTGAGGAAATAATCTTTGAAAATTTTAATTTAATTAAAAACTTATTTAGACTTTAATTAATTTATCTAGTTAATAATTAATTAACTAAATTAATTAGAAAGAAATGATGAATTAAAAAGAAGAAACAAATAAAAGAAAAAGGAAAATGTGACTCAGCAGATATGGCAATCTGCCATGGTTGTTATCCATGCAAAGAAGGGATTAACCATCCTTCCTTGTTTGGTGGAAGGGATTAGGAAACTGATCAGGGAATTCCTAATCTCATGGATTCTATCCCTCTTTAAATGAGATGTTTTCCTTCTCACGTCTCTCATTCTCTCACCTTTGCAACCTCTTCTCTCTCTCACAGCTTTCCTCTTCCACAGTTCCTCAAACTCTCAGTTCCTTCTCTCCCGTTGCCCTCTGCTCAGCCGTAAATCATCACCACAGTCGACCCCTGCCCCGGCAACCACCACCACACAGCCACCACTCATCGCAGAGATCACCGTAGGCATCATCACAATCTTCTTCTCATCGCGAGCATAACCAGAGCATAATCACACAATTTACATCTAATAAAATATTTCAAATTATCTCAAAACATGTTAATCCATTCAAAACATGTTAATCCATCACTAGAATTAATTAAAATAATGAAAACAAACAATAGATATAGATACATATACATATATATTTCATATTTTTATAGTTAACAGTTCCTTTATTCATATAAAATAAGGGTTTGGAAGTTAGGATAAAAAACAGTGCTCCCTAGAATTTTTCTTTTTATTTTTGGTTAGGCTCCGTTTGTTATGCAAAAAATTAAAATTGAGTTTTTCTTTTTCTTTTTATAAACTGTTAATATAAAAAAACCGTTTTCTTTTTTTATATAAATTGAGTTTTTAAATAAATCGTTTTTAATTAATTTTTGTATATATAAACTGGTTTATATATATATAAACTATATTTTTAATTTTTATATAAACTGGTTCTTTATGTATTCATATAACTGTTGTTTATTTATTTATAGATAAACTGTTTTAAAAACTGTGTTATTAAATAAATATATAAAGTGTTTTATAAACTGTTTTATTAAATGAATATGTAAACTGTTTTATTTTATTTTATATAAAACAGTTTTATTTTATTGTTATATAAACTGTTTTATTTTATTGTATATAAACTGTATTTTTGTTGTATAACTATAGAAACTGATTTATATAATTGTTTCATGTTCTAGAAATATATTATGTAACTAATTACTTACTATTAAATTATTATATATCTAATAACTAATTATATATGTGTTAATTACTATGAGGTCCCATTTTAGCTAGTTGTGTACATATAGATCCTATTTATTTTCTTGCACTCC
>JAUTBS010430812.1:0-15836 GCA_032361285.1 Aequorea victoria | reverse complement strand
CCGTATGCGAGTATTGCTTACTCGGTGGCCATTTATCTCGGTCCAGCATACGAAGTTCGACCGGTTGACCTCTGCTTTCCTTGGCCTCGTGTCCGAGTTCAACTAACCGAGCTCTACCCGGCTCGGTTCCGTGTACGAAACGTCCTCGGCACGTGCCGACATGACACCTCCTCGAATTCCATTGTAGACCCGCCCCATGGTTCTAGTCCGGGTCATGCGACCGTACAAGGTTTGTAAAATTCGGGTCCCTTCACATACAAATTCCAGTTAATATAAATATTCTCCTATAGAACTACTCCAACCATGTAAAGATAATTGAACCCTATTTCACATATAAAATATCGTTAAATATTCTCCTATAAAAATTCCAGTTAATATAAATAGACTTCTTTGCTAAATTGATTTTCCCAAGATTTTAATAAAAGGGTAAAAATGAAAATGAATAATTTTAATCGCATCCATCTATTTCAAAACAAACATGATAATTTCTAATCCATTGTTCAACAAACATGATATAAGGATTATTCTCATCATGAGTAATCCCTCCTTTAGAGTAATCTTAAATACAAAAATTGAATACTCGTATTGAACTATTAATCTGGAGTAATCTTTATATTTTATATCACATGTTTAGATACAAAATAAAAGTTCAGATAAATAGTTCGAATTGAATAATCAATTCCTTATATGAGGGATAACTAGTGCAAGGGGAGGTGTGGAATAGAAAATGAAAAGATTAGAGAGAAAAATTAATTAGCATAAAATGACAATTTTGCCTTTTAATATTTTTTAAGTAATTAAGTAAGTGTATAAATGAAACAAGAATTACAAAAATACAAGGGGCATACCCCAGGTACTTACAAGTCTTCACAACATCCTCCGGGCATTACACGGGGGAGAGGGATAACAATTTCTTCAAAAAAATACCTAAACAAGCTAAGGGATAGAGACCCACAAAGGCGATCCCCCACACCAAGATCCTCCAGGGCAAAGCAGCCCAACATAACCCAAAATACGGGCAAAAACAACTCCTAACACACAATGCAACCCAGAAGTGAATCCTGCAAAGACCAACCACAAACCACATGCCATCCACAACAAGCTCGATACCACAAGAAAGCACCCACTCCCTCATCACCGTGACTATCATGGCCATTCGATATGAGCGGAGGAAAAGATAAGGTACCAACCAGCCCGAGAAACAACCCATAGTCTAGGTCGGCCACCTGGAGGGGACACAGAAGGAAGCACAGCAGATAGGATGAAACCAAGGCCACCAGAGACCCCCCTACAGCAAGCAAGATGCAACAGAACAGCACGCCAACAGATCAAGAATGGGTGGAACCCCTGACCGAGCCTCGAAGAGGACAGGAGTGGAAAGAGATGGAACATCCCCAGAGAGAACTCCGGAACAACGAGGCCTTAGACCACCACCAAGCCAAAGCCTACCAAGTCCTCGCTGCCATCAGATCCATCACAACCACATCCTCGGCATGCAGACCACCACAACACGCCAACTGCAGGAGAGGACGCAAGCAACCATCGACAAGGGCCCCGAGATGAAACAACTAAAATCGAGAGCTCACGGAGAGAGGAAGCTGGAACCTCGCTCCGCACTCTGCTAAACCGCAAAGAAGGACAGTCCCAGAAACCAGAACCGAAGAGAGCTAGGCCAGCATAAAAACACAAAGTGCAACTCGAGCAAACTTCACCAAAAGCCCTAGCAAACAGCCTAACAGGTGCCAAGGTCAAAAGACCTTAGATGTGCCTAAGCATCAGCGAGAGATGAACATCACCAGAGCCAAGCCGAAACGAGACAGGAAAATCCCACGAGGGAAAATCCCCGAGAGGGAAATAATGATCTTCGTTCCTAGATTAATGTTTTCATTTTTTTCTAGGATAATTTTTTATTAATTTAAACTTGACTTGTGTATCAACGCTTCCCGAGTTGGGTAGGCTTTCCTTCATCCCGACCAACTTAGGTTACGCCTCGCACCTCCCAAGATGGGTAGGCTTTCCTTCATTCCGACCATCATAGGTTGTGTTGCACACTTCTCGAGAGAGAATTAATCATCTTTGTCCCTAGATAAACGTTTTCACATTTTTATAGGAGAATTGTTTATTTATTTTTATTAATTCAAACTTGGGTCGCATATCAACCCTTTCCGAGTTGGGTAAGCTTTCCTTCGTCCTGACCAACTTAGGTTGTATTTCAACACTTCCCGAGATGTAATTAATGTTCTTTGTCACTAGATTAGCGTTTTCACATTTTACTAGAAATTTCTTTTACTTTAGGCAAATACTTTCACACTTTTCTAGATTTATTGAACTTTCTATATTTGGCCGACTTAGGTTGCATCTTAATATTTCCTAAGAGGGATTTTTTCTATTTTCAGGTCACTAAATAGGCGTTCTCATGCTTTTCTAGTTTTATTGAACTTTTGCTTTTTGCCCAAGTTAGGTTTGCTACCTAATATAGTGAATTTTCTATTTTTCTGGTCACTAGATAAGCGTTTCGCGCTTTTCTAGATTTATTGAACTGGGACTATGTACAGGGTGCTATTTACAGGGTTGCTATGTACAGGATGCTATTTACAAGGGTAAAGAATTGTTTACAAAGTTTATTTATGTACATGAATATACAAAATTATTTACAAAGAATTTTATTTACAAAGGTTTATATACAAGGATGTTTGCGGTCCTTTTCAGGTTTTTGTTGCATTTTTTATATCTGTACGAATACGCATTCACGGATGTTAGGAGATAGCAAGGCATAGACCAGATCGGTTATGCTAACACCCGAAGATTTTTAGTGCCAGTGGTGCAACACAGATATGAAGTCGGGAAAAAGAACAAAACTGCTTCTTTTAAAGCTGAGGTGGCACGCGCCATAAGGGGATGACATGATGCTATGTTGAGGTGGCGTGCGCCAAATTCAAGTCAAGTTAAAGGAATGGTTCTGCTCCCTCGGATTTTCTATAAAAGGATGTCCAGCCTTCTTTTAGCAACCTTCTCTAATTCTGTAACATGGCTTCTTCCACCCAAAACTCTCTTTCTTGCTGGACCGATGAGTTTGCTAAGATCGAGCAATTCAATTTTGTGAGTTTTTGGTTTGAACGCTCTTTTCCATTCAAGGTCCGTGAGGATGGATTGGAATTTTCTGAAAGCATCCACTCAGCTATGGGATCCGGTGGCTCATACTTTCAGACTTGGAGACGAAGAGCTCTGTCCGACCATTGAAGAGTTTGAAGCTATTCTGCATCTTTTTCCTAGAGAGGAGATTTTGATTCCCTCCTCGCTGGCGAGTCCAAAGTAACTCTTGTGGGATTTATGCGGTTTGAGCGGTAGTAAAGCTTCTCTCATTCTGCATGGTGGGGTTCTCGACATATCTTTCCTATTGAGTCGCTTCTGCCCTGTCAGTTCTCTTTCTGACTTCACTCTACAGTCTTGCCATCGCTATGCCTTGTGCATCTATTTTCTGGACCACTTTCTTCTTCCCGCAAAAGATGACGATGTCAGCACTACCTTAGTACAGGTAGCCTCCCAAATAAAGGAGGAGGAGAATTTTATGCCACTGATCCTGGCAGAGACAATGATTGTTTTGGACGTTGTGCAGTCTGGTGCCTCTTTTACTTTTGCGGGCAGTCCCCTACTCCTCTAGGTATCTCTCAAAACTCTCATTTTTATACTTTTCTCTCAATTTTTTCCCTCGGCTCTCATTTTTCTGTATTTTTGGATTTTGTCCACTCAACCCTCCTTTTATTTATCTCTCAAATTTTTTCACTGAACTCTTATTTTTCTTTATTTTTCTCTCAGATCTGATTGATGGAGAAGATAAATAGTTTGGACTATCCACTAGCGGCGGTCTATACTCTAAGAGCCTTTCTACAAAGAGGGGTTTGCTACCCTTGCATTACCATGGCTGTATGGCAAGATTTTTTTGAGGCTCACACGGACGAAAACATCTACTGGCGTTGTCCTTGGTGGATTATTCTTGTACCGACAGCTTCAACCATGGAGAATTATGGCGTCTTGCTTATGGGCTTAAGTTTAACCACTTTCTATTTTCCTTCTCGTATTCTGCGTTAGCTGGATCGTACTCAATCATGCCCTCTAACAGCGACTCACGTGTCCACTTCTTCTCATTATACTCCATTTTTTTAGCGTTATTGACGGTTCTGGTCATCTCGGAAGATGATTGATTTGGGGGATCCCTTAGTGATGCCTTTGCGATGTAATAATCCACACAGCTGGAAAATGATATAAAGTACGAAGAAGACAACGATGTGAAGAAGGGAGGATTCAATCGAGTTATTTCTGCTGCACTTCCATTATTATGTTATCTTCTTTTTCTTTTGTTTTTATTTTAGAACAAGACTTAGGATTTTCACTTTTTCTTTTTCATGTATAAACTTTGTTCGTTAAACCTATGTAATGAAATTTTCTCCCTTTTTTGATCTTTGTTTTTCTCACGTTGTTCATTTGATGTTCGTTTTTTCCATATAATAAAAATTAATCAAAGGATTTTAAAAAGATCTTTACATTGAAATCATAATCAGATAGAGAATTTTGAAAGATGAAGTAGTTGGTCAAGTGTTTCTCCTTTTTCTTTTTCTCTTTTTATGTGGTAGAGGGGTTTATTTATGTACAAATTTGGGCCGAACTTCAGATTGAAGTTGCCTACGTATCCCCAAAGAAAGGAATCAGGCCACAATATAGTTCCGGTTTTGTTCCACTCTGAGTTTTAACACTCCTTTTTTTGATGCACTTATCTTGTCAAAGCCGCCGTTTCGGGTTTTCAACCTTGCAGGCTGCTCTTACTTTTGAATGGGTTGTTGATTTCATCATTTTCTTTAGACCCATCGAGCCTCTCTTATTTTCATATACTTTTTTTTAGGGTAGTACTTTTTAAGCTGGTTCAAATTGGTTGGGGGTATTGAAAGTGTTTCAGTATAGGTCAATAATAATAACGGCTCCTCCTATCAGAATGGCTTTGATTATATATGTCCCGACCCAATTTAGTTTGAATTTCTCTCTTTGATCAAAGATAGGGGCTCAAGTTTCTTTGACTACGAGGGGCCCTTCCTTGAGGTCTCTGTTTTTGACCTTCCTGTTAAATGCCCGGACTACTATCTTTTGATAGCCTTGAACGTGAAAGAGCGCCCTCAGTCTTCTTTCGTCAAACAAAAGTAAGTCCTTAGAATGATCCCTCTGTCGTTCTTCTTCTGGTATACTGCACTCTGCATTTGCCCAGTTTCGAAGGAAAAAACACCAGAGGCTTTTGTAAGTACTCTTGGATTGACTCGAAAGCATTCTGGCAATGCTGGTCCTATTGGAATTTGGTATTCTTTCTGAGTAAACAGAAAAGAGGTTCATAGGTTGTAGTAAGCTTTGAGATGAAACGACTGATGAACTGAATTCTTTTTTTTTTTTTTATGTTTTTATGTTTTTTTTTAGTAATCATCTAACTTCTTTCTCCGTCTTCGGGAGAGACATCTCCAGAATCGCCTTAATCTTATAAGGATCCCCCTTTATCCCTCTTTGGGTGATGATGAATTGCAACATCTTGCCTACTATAACTCCAAAAGCACACTTTTGTGGGTTCAAACCCCATTTGGTACTTTCGGATTCTCTTAAATAATTTTTTTAAGGCCAGGGTATGTCCTTCACGATCTTTAAATTTGACAACAATAACATCAGCATATACATCCACTTCATTGTGTAACATGTCATGGAGTAATGCCGTTGCATCACGTTAATACGTGGCTCCTGCATTCTTCAAACCGAAGGGCATAACCCTATAACAATACATCCTCCACGGCGTAGTGAACGTAGTCTTTTCTCTATCTTCGGCTGCCATGAGAATTTGATTGTAACCTGAGTATACGTCCATGAACTATAGCAGGGCATGACCTGCAGTATTTTCCATGAGGACGTCTATGTGTGGTAGAGAGAAATCATCTTTGGGACTTGCCTTGTGAAGATCTCAAAAGTCAACACAAAATCACACCCGACCGTCTTTCTTTGGCACAGGGACAATATTAGAAACCCATTAAGGGTACTGTATCACATTAAGAAAATTGGCGTTCACTTGTTTGGTAACTTTCTCTTTGATTTTGAGGGCCCAATTAGGTCTTACACATCTCAGCTTTTGTTTTACAGGTTTGACATCGGGGTAGAGGGGTATTTTGTGCTGGACAATTTCTAGGTCAATTCTGGGCATGTCTACGTATGACCACGCGAAGAAATCTTTAAATTCCTTTAATAATTCGATTAATGGCTCACGTTCTTCATTTGATAAAGTAGTACCGTTCTGGACAATTTGTTGATCCTTCTCAGTACCCAGATTTATTGAAAAAGTTTCTTCAATTAAAGGTTTAGCGTGCATCTCTTCTTCTTTTTCAATTAAAAGTTTTAGTTCTTGGGGAACAGCCCCATCAAAATCATTAGAGTCGGTAATCAAAGATTTATAAGAAAGTACAGTAGGGTAACCAGAAGAGTTCTGTAATGAAGGTTACAAATTTTGACATGCTTCTGGATGTAAAAGAAGATCGAGACACCTCAACAGGTGCATGCTCGGCGGACTCACTACTGGACTCTGAATCTATAGACATTGACGAGTATGACTCAAAATCTGACTCACTATCTACATCATTCAAAACATTATATTTGTAGGTCCAATTTTCTATTACAATGCTACCCTCGCTTGTTATTAATCTAGAACAGTCGACTGGCTCGTCGCTGCCCAGCATGACGATATCTTCCGCGCCTTCTTTCGCGTGTATTGGAGCTGCTCCCTAATAGAGCGAACCCAACGTGAATTCCTCTAGGTCCTCGATCTAGTATTTCTCATATGCTTTCTCTGCTACGCCTTCATCTTCTGCCTCATCCTCCTCGGGCTCGTTTTCTGTCACCTGATGTTCAAAGAATATCTCAAGCCCAAGTTTCTTCTGCCCAGACCCCTCATCAATCCATGGTTCCAGAAATCCAAAGAAAGGAAAAGTCTCACCTTCTTTCATATACGGCCCATCAGGCTTAGTTTGAGTCTGGCTGTAAGCTCTATCTCGGGATCTGATACTGAGTTTTTTCCTGAATCCTGCTGCTATTGTTGACCCTTCTCCTATCTGTGTTTCTGTTCCCATCCCTGCTTCTCCTTTTGTTTTGTTTCTGTTTCTGGTTCTATTTCTGCTTTTAGTTTTGTCGTTGCTTTTGGTTCTGTCCTTGCTTCTGGTTCTGGTTCTGTTCTTGCTTCTGTCCCTGTCCGGGATCCTATTCCTGATCATGTACTCCGTGGGTTCCCCCCTGATTCCTTTTGGGTTTGCTTGTGTCTGTCAGTTCTATAATGTTATCTAGTAGGGGGCCAGAAGTAGAAAGGTCATCATCATCGGGGATAAAAAGGGGGTGGGTTTAGGTGGTTAGGCTTAGCCACTGTTGGTGGCAGGATTACCTTATTATCTATTAAGTCCTGAATCATGTGTCCAAGCCTCGTGCAATAGTTGATAGTATGCCCAGGCTCTTATGGTACTCGTAGTATAGGTCAGGGTTGTATTTGGCTTGGAGTGGATTTGGAAGAGGTATTGGATCGAGGGGCTTTAGGTGCCATTTTTTACCTCAGAAATAACACAGAGAGCGGTACATTCAGGGGAGTGAATGTCCAAAACGGTCTGATAGGAATCGGTGGTCTAGACTACCATGGTTGAAGGTTAAGGAGGTGCATTTCTACAGTCCTCGGCATGTTATCATTGGGTGGATTTTGGCTAGCCTGGTTGGTTGGGTAGCTATTCTCACTCTGATAGTCCTGACCTTGATAAGTCCTCTGGAGTTTCTGTTGACTTGTACCCACTTCTATTTTGACTTCTGTCCTTTCAATCTCTCCCGTCTTGAGAGCATCCTCAATTTGGATTCCCGCATTAAACAGTTCCTCAAAAGTCATGAGCGGCTGAGTGATGAGGTACTTTCTGAACTGAGATTGCAAGTTCTTTACTACCGTTCGGACATATTCTTTCTTAGTAGACCAATTGGTCATCTTAGGTGCTTTACCCCTATATCGGGTTAGGAAGTCAACATAAACTTTCTGGCAATTCTGTTTGGTGGTCTCCAACTCCCTTATGGTTATGTCCAGTTGGACGTTATAGTTATAATACCCGACAAACGCGATAGCAACGTCTTCCCAAGTTCTAGTTCTGGTGGCTTCTAAGGTTAGAAACCAACATTGAGCAGCCCCTGAAAGGGACATGTGGAAAAGTTATGCTTTTAGCTGGTCGTTGATGCCCATGGGAGATAGGGTACCGACATATATCCGTAGGTGAATCCTAGGATCTCCGGTACTGTTAAAGTTTTCTATATCAGACATCTTGAATATTTCGGGTAGCTTGGTATCGAGAAAGAGGCAGAGTTCTTCCACGTCGAGCATGTATTCATCGACTCCTCTATCTTTCCTCAACACATTTTCCAACCTGTCTATCTTATTAGACAGCAAGGCCTCTCGGTCCAAGGTCGGATCTATTACAGTTGTGGTAGCAGTAGCAGCTGGTAGAACAACATTTGGAATAACAACAACTAGTTTGTTCCTTGGGGAATTTGTGCCGTACTGATTGTGTTCCCAGATAGGGCCATCGACTACCTCATCCCGTGGATTTCTTGGAACCTAATTCAACTGAAGGGCTCGGATCTCTGCTTGACATTGAGCCTGGGCCTCGGTATAATCCTGGAGCGTGAGGGTCATGCCTTCCAAAGCTCGCTGCATCTCTAACAGAGTTCAGATAAATGCAGCATTTGTATCGCCATCTCCTGCCATTGTATTATTTTCTAGATTGAGATTTGATCTCTTGAGTCGTCAGCTAGGCAATCGAATCCTAATGTGCGTGTTGTCAGAGCTTGAAGAAGCAATGATTAACCCTAAATGGAGAAATAGATGAGAAAAGAATCAGATCGCATGTGTAAGACATTACAGCTCGTAATGGCCCTATAAGAAGAACAAAAATAGAAAAATAAAGCTAAAGCGACAAAACAAAGGCAGGTGACCAAGACCCAGTGACAGAGCGTGTAAGAATCCTGAAAAAGAGGAAAAGGGTATGTGTTATAATTGTCAAGTCCCGCCCCGAGCACCAGGCACGGAACCTGAGGAAGAGTACACAACCCACCCATTAGAAGCTTCACATTGCTTCATTCATACATTCTCTAAAGGATTTTATACATGGGCCCAACCAACATTCTGATAACTAAACAGGAGGACTTAATAGCCTCATAAGCATTATCATAACAATTACAATCCAAAGAGGGAAAACAAAAAGGGATTTTCAAACCCTAACTTCCCTACAACATTTCCTAAAAGCCTAAGACCACAGTGGACCACAGCGGACATAACCCTGACGTCAAAACCTACCAAGAACATCAGTCTGTGTGGGGTGAGCTATAATCCATGTGCTCACCAATCACTAGCAATAGCATTATAAATGGCACAATAGAATCAAAACAGTTCATCACTTTGAAAACAGGATAACTTTTCTCAAAATATACTATTATCATAAAAGATTTTAAGTTGCCATCTTTTCACAAATCACCTCAGAATAGAGGTTTTTTCCAACCATCACTTATCTTTTAAGAGAAAAACTTTCGTCTTAACATCGTTCACTTCTCAGGGGAGGAATTCACATAATTAAAACATCATCCCCTCTCAATGGAGGATTTTTCAACAATCGTGTCTCAACAGAGGATTTCCAATATCATTTGCATTCATTCATTTAGTAGTGATAAGTACGTCTTTTTATTTCACACGCCCACTTAGTAGTGGTAATATAATTATCCATTTATTAATCATATTTTCTCAAGAATCTTAGGTTGTATTAACCTCATAACTAGAAGTTGTTGCAGTACTGTTACCGTGAATGTCCCGCTTACTCAGTGGACAAGGCTAAGGATCATTTCCCGGGCCACCTCAACAATGCTCAGCAGTAGAGTTAGGACATATATCCAAATAGGGTTCAATGTGCGATATATTTCCTTCCTTATACCGTGGCATATATCCATATAGGGTCAGATATGGATATATCCACATAATATATATATATAATATACCATGGCATATATCCATACAGGGTGAGATATGCGATATACCCATCATATGACATTTTCATGTAATATCAAGGCTATCATGATACATATATCATATCTATTAATCATTTATCTAAAGTTTTATTTAAATTCTTCCTTATATGTTCCTAGATCTTTTCGTAAAACTTTCATAACTTTCATAAGTTAGCTTCCCTTTTTGCCTCAATCAACTTATCTTTTACTTTTTCTCTTACTCAACACGTCTTATTTGTAACTCATATTATCATATCTCTTATGTTCTACTATATTCTCAAAGATTATTTCATAACATATTGAGTTCAAATTCCAAAACAGGTTCAGAGATCGTTTCATAAAACATAAGTTCGCAAATATAGCATTTTTTTACAAGTAAAACAACCATTTATTGTCTCAAATCATATATCATGATAGTATCAGGAATTTAACCATTCACACATTCATAATACCAAGGTAGTAATAAGAAACACCCACCTCAAAAATGAGTGCTCATCCTCGAGTCACGCCCTCCGGATGACTCCGGAACTCCGATTTCTAACACAGATAGGATATAAACATACTATGTGAAGTAATGTGACACATGCATGTTTGTGTGGATATGCAAGTGAGATATTTTTCTGCTTAGGTATATCCTTATAATCATTTTTGGTATCCTCATAGTCCCTAAGGTCCCTAACTTAGGTTTAGGTACTTAGTTTTTCTTAATGTCTTCTTAAACCATATTCCTCTTCATTTCCAAATTCTGCGCCAGAGCTAGGTTATTGCATTATCTAAACTTTTGATAAAGAGACCAAGAACTGGTTCTGCACAGAAAGGGTGTTAAAAATCCATACCACGGAATCTGTTGAAAAAGGAGTCTGTTTGGACGAATTCAGATATCTCAAAATCTACCTAACCAAAATGAGTTTTGTAAACTTTGGATGACACTAGCCCCACAGACCTTTCTCTGGATAGGTGGCACATCTCAAGGGAAGTTTTATAGAAGATTCTACAAGGGTTCAAAGTGGTCTGTTTTGCTGCTTCTCTGTCATAGAATCTTCAAAAATAGCATAGCGGTTTAAAAATATATTTTTGGGTCCAACCAAAAATCACTTATACTCAAGACATCCTAAAGAGGCTCTGTTTTAAACATAATTTAATTTGGAAGATATTTGGTTCACACGAAAATTCTTAGTTGCTTAAATAGCCCACTGTTTTGGGTCACTTTATCATTTACACACAATCATCCAACTTCTCATACTTTAGCACATCCAAGGTATGTCCAAACACATCTTATCAACACCATATGTTCATCATAAGGTGCCCATTTTTTCTTATATTATTTCTTCTTTATCTTTGATTATTAAGAAGTTTCCCTAGAACAATGTTCTACAATTTCCTTTCTTGTTTCTTTTGTTTATATCCATTCTTGTTCATGCTTCTTTTATCTGAAAGAGCATTTCAAATAAGAAGATTTTTTTGAGTAAAAGATAGAGATCTTTGAAGATCACTTACTTAATGGTCTTCTTTCTTCAAATAACTTAAGACATAGCTTTACGTTCCTTTCCTTCTTCTTTCTTCCTTCTTCCTTCTTCTTTCTTCCTTCTTCCTTCTTCCTTCTTCCTTCTTCCTTTTCTTCTTTCTTTCTTCTTCCTTCTCCTTCTTCTTCATTTTTTCTTCCTCTCCTTCTTCTTCTCCTTCCATCAAATTTTATAGAGAGGGAGAGGTTGGGAGAATTGTTTTAAAGTGTTGGAAAATGGGTCCTATTTATAAGCAAAGGTTTAGGGTAAAAAGTCCATTTTATCCCTCATTTAGTTTTGATCTAACTCCCAATGCAATTGTTGTTCTACCAATTTGATTCCAATCCAACTAAAACTTGGGCTCCAAGATTGCTAATGGCATGTTTTGATTCAATAATCCATTTTTCTTAGACCATAAGGCCTTGTTCAGTTTAATGGGGAACAAGTTCCCTAATTTTATGGTACTTGACAAGATATTTCTATTTTTTTTATTTTATTCTAATTATGTCCCATCACATCTCCTCTCCTCTCCTCTCATCATGCTCCCATGTGCCTTACACTATCTCTTGAAGACTTTTGAGTCTTTGATGAGGTAAGTAATCCATGTTTAAAACAACCATCATTTCCATCTTTTCCTTTCTTTTTCTTTTTCTTTTTCCATTCAAAGTGTCACATCACCATCTTTCCAAGGGGATTTTGGCCAGAGCTTATAGAAGCTTCAAAAATTATTTATTTTATTTTTATTTTAATTATTTATGAGAATTAGAATGGGTTTGGGGCCAATTATTAATGTTTTGGGCCTAACTTTGATTTGAGCTTGCTATTAAATCAATTGGGCCATAAATAAACTAATTGAGCTCAAATAATTATTTATATTGGGCCCCCATACTGTTTGGCCCAAAATCCTAATTAAATTTTCATATTGGGCTTTTCAAAATTTAGGCATCATTTAGGCATTCCATAAGTTTCCTTCTTTTCAACTCTTAATTGAGTTCTTTCCTTTTATGATTTTTTTGCACCCTTATAGTTGGGCTTATCCACATTCTATTCCCAAATTCTAATTTAAAGTTTTGGGCTTAAGGAATTCATAGGCCTCACTTTGGCCTGTTTTGCTTTTCTACGCCTTTTTCACATTTCGTAGGACTTTCTAACTTGAACGTTTTAAAATCTCCTCATTCAAAATTTATTTAAACTCTTTTTATCAATTCCACCTTTGTAGTTTTATCCTATTTCATATTTCATGTATTCATCCCTTTGTTCATAGGGTTTGAATGTCATTTCTCAAGGCATAACACCTTTATTCTCGATTTAGTGCTTAATGCTTATGCTGTGAAAAGTGAGGTGTCACAATATCCTCCACTTATAAAAATTTCGTCCCGAAATTTGTTGTAGTGGGTGTAATAAGATGTAGTTTCTTTCCTCGCATGTCCTAAAATATAACCGAAACCCGTCATTAATCTACATGTTATGATTCACTTTATCATAACTTAACGGATTCATGAGTTCATTCAGAGGTGCTAACCAAAACCATTCAGCTACAGTTATTTAGTTATAGGTTTCTAATTTTCACAAGTTACATTTCTATCTATCTCATAAATCTTTTTTATGAGCCAAACCAAGCTATGATAAGATTCATCATTTAAATACTCAGACTCGTCAAGAGTCGCTCATAAATTTTAAAATTTTATTTTGTTCCCATACCATTTACTATCTTATCTGTTAATTACGTTCTCGTTTCTTCACATCTTTTTTCCATCACTTGGACTTCCATTTCCTCTTACTATTTTCAATCATTTAGGAATCTCGTTGTTATTCCCCAATCAACATTTAAGTCATGAGTTGATTTTACTTATTTATTTCCATATTAGCTTCTCCTTCTCAAATGCATACTATCAGCACACTTAGTCACTTACCGCTTCTCAAAAATAATATTAATTGCTATAATAAATTTAATCATGTCTCATTTTCTTAATGAAGATTTGTGTTCTACAACTTATGCAAAGATTAGTATGTTAATCTTATACTTATGTTCATATGATAAAGGGCTACTCTTTTCCATTATTCTTACGTCACTCGTACGATTTAAATTCTTATGACGTGTATCATTCTCAATGTTTACTAAACACATCTCAGCATTCTCCCTTATCACACATTTCTCTTTATATATTTTGTTTCATTCTTTTCATATGATTTAGGTTCTTAGTATAGTTTATCAGACCCTTCATGCCCGAAAACTAATATTACTCATAGTATACCAAATGTCCATCATCATTACTTGTTATAGCTACCATTTCATACTATTATGTTTAACATAATCAAATCAATTAAGAGATATAACTAGTGTATTCTTTACACAATCCTTTCATCAGTGATATCATCCGTCTTATAAGCGTGCGTACGTATTTCAACTCAGAGTCTACGTCAATCATCGTGACAGAATATCATAAAGGCTCTACTACTCATAAGTTTTCCCATAAGATTTCATTTCTTACAAAGTCGATCATCATCGCCTCCTTACATAATTGGATTCCTTGATACCCTTTTTTATCACAAAATAAAGGTGGTGACTCATAGCACCAACTCCTCAGTTAATCCTAAAATCCTACTCAAAATTCATTATTCTATCTTCTTCCCGGCTCAACACGAGATACTTCGCTCTTACTTTTCATCTCATCGCGAGACTATAACATGATACCAACACTTTTGGGAATAAATTTTCTTAATAATCAAGACTGTAATTCAACACCATTCGCACAGAGCCTCCTCTCCGAACAGGGGTGTAAACATAAACCCACTCACCTTTTCCATGAAAAGAAATCCCAACAAATCCACAATGTAAGAATCATTCTAGATTTATGTTCTATCTCTCTAGTTCTACAGGTGGGCCTTTCTCCCCAATCTAACAAACTTACTTAGACTTTCAATTAGAACCAACGTCGGTGACAACGCATTTCCAATTAGATTCCCAAGCTAGTTAACCAAACATCCGAAGATAAAGGGTATGATATCCCATTATCCACTTTCATAGGTTACACACAACCTATCACATTTTCACAAAAAGAATACGCACAAACTTCTGGCGACAATTTCCAGAACCAACTCAACCTAAGCTCTAATACCAAGTTGTCAAGCACCGCCCCGAGTACCAGGCATGGAATCTGAGAAAAGATACACAACCCACCATTCTTAATAACATTTATCCATTAGTAGCTTAACATTGCTTCATTCATACATTCCCTAAAGGATTTTATACATGGGCCCGACCAACATTCCGATAATTAAACAGGAGGACTTAATAGCCTCATCAACATTATCATAATAATTACAATCCAAATAGGAAAAACAAAAAGGGGTTTTCAAACCCTAACTTCCCTACAACCTTTCCTAAAAGCCTAAGACCACGGTGGATCACACCGGACAAAGCCTTGACGTCAAAACTTGCCAAAAAATATTAATCTGTTTGGGGGTGAGCTATAATTCACGTGCTCACCAATAACTATCAATAGCATTATAAATGGCACAATGGAATCAAAACAATTCATCACTTTAAAAATGGGATAAATTTTCTCAAAACATACTTTTATCATAAAAGATTTTCAAGTTGCCATCTTTTCATAAATCACCTCATAATAGAGGGTTTTTCCAACCATCGCTTATCTTTTAAAAGAAAAACTTTCGTCTTAACATCATTCACCTCTCAGTGGAGGAATTTCCATAATTAAAACATCATCGCCTCTCAGTAGAGGATTTTCCAACAATCACCTCTCAATAGAGAATTTCTAATATCATTTCCATTCATTCACTTAGTAGTGATAAGTACGTCTTTTTATTTCACACACCCACTTACTAGTGGTAACATAATTAGCCATTTATTAGCTATATTTTCTCAAGGGCCTTGGGTTGTATTAACCTCTCAATCAGGACCTATTGCAGTATTGTTACCGTGAATATCTTGCCTACTCAGTGGACAAGACTAAGGATCATTCTTCGGGCCACCTCAACAATGCTCAATGGTAGAGTTAGGACATATATTCACATATGGTCCGATGTGCGATATATTCCTTTCTTTATACCGTGGCATATATTCATATAGGGTCAGATATGCAATACATCCATATAATATATATATATATATATATATATAATATCGTGGCGTATATCCATACAGGGTTAGATATGCGATATACCCACCACATGACACTTCCATGTAATATCAAGATTATCATGATACACATATCATATCCATTA
>JAUTBS010430701.1:0-15840 GCA_032361285.1 Aequorea victoria | reverse complement strand
TATTTTATTTTCCATGCATTCATCCCTTTGTTCATAGGGTTGAATGTCATTTCTCGAGGCGTAACGCCTTTATTCTCTGTTTTCATGCTTAATGTTTGTGTTGTGAAAAGTGAGTCGTCACACCGCGAGGTCATCTCAGATCTCAAGAACATTGCGTTACGATCTGATGCATTTTCCTCTCACCTCTACCAAGCAGGAGTTGTCATTGCTCCATCAAACCCTCGTGTCACATCTGTCTGGCCCGATCGCTGAATGGATGCATTCAAAGAGTAAATCTTGACCCCATAAATACAGCGATGACAGGAGAGGATACTAATGTTCTCTTAATTAAAACTCTGTAAAAAAATGTAGAGAGCTCTGGAGGGCATGACCCTCACTCTCCAAAATCAGACCAAGGTCCAGGCTTAGTGTCAAGTAGAGATCTAAGCCCTCCAGGTCAATCAGGTTCTGTGAGTTCCACAAGATGGGATAGCCAAGGACCTCATTTGGGAAGGGAATTAGTCTAGTGTAGAGTTTCCAAGAGTTGGACCCGCCACTGTTATACCTGCAACAGCCATAGTTGATGCTTCCATAGCCCAAGAAGCCCTACTCTCTGACAAGATTGACAGGTTGGAAAAGGTTCTAAGAAAGGCCAAGGGGGTAGACGAGTACATGCTAGACATTGGAGGTCTTTGCCTCTTTCTCGATGCCAAGTTGCCAAACAAATTTAAGATGCCAGACATGGAAAAATCTGATGGTACCAGGGATCCCCGAATCCATTTACAGATGTACGTCGGTACTCTAGCTCCTATAGGAATTGATGACCAACTAAAGGTGCAGTTATTCCATAGATCCTTGTCAGGGGCTGATCAGCGATGGTTTCTATCTCTAGAAGCCCACAAAACCAGGAACTAGGAAGACATTGCCACTGCTTTCATCGGACAGTATAACTACAATGTCTAGTTAGACGTGATAGCCAAGGAATTAGAGACCACCAAACAAAATGTCAGGGAATCTTTTGTTGGCTTCCTAACATGTTGGAGCGGTAAGGAAGCAAAGATGACCAATCGACAGATGGATAAAGTGTAGGTCTGGGTGGTAGTAAAGAATTTGCAACCCCAGTTCAGGAAATACTTGATCACTCGGCCACTCATGACTTTTGAGTAGCTGTTTGATGCAAGAATCCAAATAAAGGATACCATCTAGACTAGATAAATTGAGAAAATAGAAGCCAGCATGAGTCAGAAGCCTTGGAGGACCTATCAAAATAACTACCCTTCTAACCAAGAAAGCAATAACCCTCCTTATAATAATGTGTCAAGGGCCGCATAAGTTAACCTTCTCAATCCTCAGCCAGGTCAAGTTGGACCATCATTTGCATCCAGACTTCCGAGGAGGGTATTCACTCAGCTAAGTGTACCACTCTCTATATTATTCCCAAGATTGGTGGAGAGAAGACATCTTAAGCCCCTCGATCCAATGCCTCCTCCTGACCCACTCCCAATTAGATTTAATCATGGGTTATACTACGCCTACCATCAGGGGCATGGGCATGCAATCAACAACTGCATGAGGCTTCGGCATGCGATCCAGGTTCTCACTAACAACAAGGTGATTCCACCCCCAACGGTGGTCAAACCTAATATAACCACTAATCCGTTGCTGAACCACATGAATCCACCCCCTCAAAACCTGAACTGTGTCCATACCGCTTCATCCTGCTATGATCCCAATATCTATATCTTCCCAGAGGAGTCCATCAGACCAAGTCCACCTCTCCTGGAAGAGAATTCTCTATGCTCTCTAGATGCAGAAGGGACTTTATACGTGGAAAAGAATGACCTGGCAAAGCGGGAGGAAGCGTAGGAGATGATGTAAGAGTGGGACAACATGATCGAAAATGGTGAAGTGCATGTTGAGTTTCCCTTCTATAACCCGAACATAGATATTGACAATGATGGTTGGCTTTCCTCGGACGAGTTAAAGAATGGAGGCACATATAGCTAGTCGGAAGGAAGTGAGGGGTGGAGTGACCCCGATGAGGATAATATTTTTACCTTTTGTGCCCAACTAGAAAACAATGTAAAGAAATGAGACACAAAAGAATGAGAAAAGGACTCAGAGGGGAAACCAGTGAATAGTGAGATGGGATCAGGAGAATGATCAGAGTCAGCACCTAAGGATGAACCAGAAAGCGAGGTTGGAACCGAGCCCGGGAAGACCAGGGACCAAATAAGACAGAAAGAGAATATGAGAGCAAGAAAATAGAAAATTCCATAAAAAATAGGCCAACCAATAACAAAAGTGAAGAGAACAGGAATAGGAGCAGCAGCAAGCAGAATGTCATCCCGGATATCACGTTTGAAGAGAAAAGAGGCATCTTAGACCTCTTTATTCTTGATAATGACATCTAGGACTACTCAGGGCCTGATAATAGTTGGAAAGAAGAAGAGCTATGGGTAGTGAGGGAGATTAGTCAACGGGAAGCAAAGGAAGGGAAAGAACAGGGCCTAACCCCAAAAGAAAACCCGAAAACCCGCATAGACCACCCAACAATCAACAAAGAAAAAGGGAATAAGATGTTGTACTGAAGTAGCTCAAGAAAATCTAGGCTAATCTGAGCATTTGGGAGCTACTGGTGGCATCTCACAAGCACAGACAGGCCATCCTGAGGGCTTTATGCAAAATTGACATCTCTATAGACACCATTCCTGAGTAGCTGGTAGAAATGGTAGCCCATACTCGGCTGACCAATGTCATCACCTTTATAGAGAAAGATCTGCCAGTTGAAGGACCATTACATAACAAGCCTCTCCACATAACAGTCAAGTGCCTTGGCAAATGGGTACCCATGGTATTAATTGATAATGGGCCAGCGCTACATGTCTGCCCGCTCAGGACAACACATTACCTTGGGTTGAAAGAATAGGATTTCACGCCGACTACCTAAGGGGTATGGGCCTATTATTATACTCGCATGAATGTGCTAGGGGTACTCAAGTTTGCAGTTACTATGGGACCTGCTGAAAGTGGGATAGGATTCCATGTATTGGATGTGCCGACCTCTTTCAACTTATTGTTGGGCCGACCATGGTTATATGATCCCAATGTATAAGAAGCTCCATCCACCCTCCATCAGAGTTCAAAATGATAAGGGATGGGATTGTCTTAACCATTTTTGGAGAATCAAACATCTAGTCACCAGCCACTGATGGCACCCCTTTGCTGGAAATACAGCATGGGGAAGAGGATATCACTGTGAGTGGTTTTGAATTTAATGAATCAACTGCTATTCAAACTTTAGGCAGTAACAATGATGGGAAAAATATCATACTTCCCAGGCTTAAGGCTTGGAAAAAGACAACAATGGAGAACTGAACCGATAGATATTCAAGGCAATAGACATGCCTTCGGTCTGGGATACAAGCCCACAGCCGAGAACTATACTCAGAAAGCAAAAGAGGCACAGAAGAAGGCACGGGCCAAAAGAAATAGAATAGAATACATAGCTCCAATGTTGGCTTATAGGCCTCTGAACGGGTAGTTTATGAAGGAAGGTAAGGCTTTCCAATTCTTTGAATTCTCAGAACCATGGATAGATGAGGAGTCTGGACAGAAAACATCTAGCTGGAGATATTCTTCAAACATCAGCTGACAGATAGCAACCCCCGAAGAGGACAAGGGTAAAGCGAAAGAAGCGCACAAGAAAGACTGGATTAAGGATCTAGAGGAACTCACATTGGGGTCACTCTTTGAAGAATGAGCATCTCTAATACACACGGAGGAGGACGCGGAGGTGATCGCCATGTTAAGCAGCGATGAGCCAGTCGATTGTTCCAACCCGATAGTAGATGAGGGCAGCGTTGCAATAAATAACTATGCCTATGAATATGATATTTTGAATGTTATAGATAGAGGGTCAGAGTTCGAGTCAGACTCGTCTGCATCTAAAGGCCCAAAGTCCAGTGGTAAGTCTACCGGGCAACCACCTATTGGGGTGCCTCGGTCTTCTACTTTCTCTCGATGCATGTCAAAGTCTGTAATCCTTGCTGTTGACAATAATAATAATATGAAGAACTCTTCTAATTATCCTGCTGTACTTCCATTTTAGTGTTTGAATTTTAACTCCGAAGATGATTTTGATGGGGCTGTTCCATAGGAAATAAAACTTTTAATTGAAAAAGAAGAAGAGATGCACGCTAAACCCTTAATTGAAGAAACTTTTTTAATAAACTTGGGTACTGAGAAGTATTCACAAATAGTCCAAATTGGTTCTGCTCTATCATCTAAAGAATATTAGCTATTAATCAAACTATTAAGGGAATTTAAAGATATTTTTGCATGGTCATACGAAGACATGCCCGAAATAGACCCAAAAATCGTCTAACACAAAATTCCTCTCTACCCCGATGCCAAACCCATAAAACAAAAGCTTCGACGTGTAAGACCAGATTGGGCCCTTAAAATCAAGGAGAAAGTTACCAAGCAAGTGAACGCCAGCTTTCTTCACGTGACAGAATACCCCAAGTGGGTTGCTAATATTGTTCCTGTGTCAAAGAAAGACGGTCGTGTGTGAGTTTACGTTGACTTCCAAGATCTTAACAAAGTAAGTCCCAAAGACGACTTCCTTCTGCCATACATAGACGTCCTTGTAGACAATAGTGCTGGCCATGTCTTGCTATCATTCATGGATGAATTCTCAGGATACAACCATATCTTTATGGCCTCCGAAGACAGAGAAAAGACTACGTTCACCATGTTGTGGGGGACGTATTGTTATTGGGTTATGCTTTTCAGTCTGAAAAATGCTAGAGCCTCGTATCAACGTGCTGCAACGGCATTACTCAAT
The DNA here is from genome assembly GCA_032361285.1 of Aequorea victoria. Taxonomy (NCBI): domain Eukaryota; kingdom Metazoa; phylum Cnidaria; class Hydrozoa; order Leptothecata; family Aequoreidae; genus Aequorea; species Aequorea victoria. Next base: position 11,012 of record JAUTBS010430701.1, on the reverse strand, counting down.
AACATGTTACACAAAGACGTGGAAGTATATATCGATAATATGATTATCAAATCCAAAGATCGTGAAGGACATATCGTCGCTTTAGAGAAATTCTTCGAGAGAATTCGGAAGTACCAGATAAGGCTGAAAAAAAAACTACAAAAATGTACTTTTGGAGTTACTGCATGCAAAATGTTAAGATTCATCATTACCCAAAGAGGGATAGCAGTGGAACCTTTTAAAATCAAGGCAATTCAAGAAATGCCTCCCCCGAAGATGGAGAAAGAAGTTAGAGGATTTCTTGGAAAAATTCAATTCATTAGTTGCTTCATCTCGAAACTGACTACAACCTGTGAACCTCTTTTTTGTTTGCTTAGAAAGAATACAAAACTCTAATGGGATCAGTATTGCCAGAATGCCTTTGAATCCATCCAAGAGTACTTACAAAAGCCTCCGGTGCTTTCCCCTCCAAAACTAGGCAAACCGTTATTCCTGTACCTATCAGTGAATGAATCTGTAATGGGCTACATGCTAGCACAAGAAGAGGATAACGACGAAGAAAGGGTTGTATACTACTTGAGCATGAAAATGACAGATTGTGAAGCCCGATACATGCCGCTAGAGAAATCTTATTGGGCTTTGGTGTGGTCATCAAAAAAATTATGACACTAAATGATGGCATACCATGTAGTGTTGATTTCTAGAATGGACCCTCTGAAGTACCTATTCAAAACGATTGCATTGATAGGAAGATTGGCCCAATTGTTACTTCTATTGGCTGAGTTCGAATTACACTATAAAACAAGAAAAATCGGTAAAAGTATGAGCCGTAGTAAAATTCTTGACCGATCAGCCAGTTGAGGGAAAAGAAGATTCACATTTTTAGTTTCCCGATGAAGATGTGATGAAAGTTGAGAATGAGTTATTGATGTTGTATTTTGACAATGCCTCAAACCAATATGGTTATAGAATCGGAATACTGCAAGTCACTCTAGATGATTCGCATGTTCTGTTGGCCTATAAATTGAATTTTGAGGTCACCAATAATCAAGTCAATTATGAAATGTGTATCACCAGGATGAAAGCTGCCTTGGAATTAGGAGCAAAGGAATTAGAAGTGATTGGTGATTCTGCCTTTGTCGTCTCCCAAGACAGTGGGAAATAGAAAGTCAATGAGGAAAAATTGATCCCGTATTACCAGGAGCTCGACCGACTTATTCCCAGTTTTGAGGAGGTCATTTTCATCCATGTGTCCAGGCTTCAAAATAAATTTGTTGATGTCCTTGCCACTATTGCCTTAGATATCTTGTAGGATCAACAAATCTAGGCTTATGGTATCCTAAGAACATATCTCTTGAAATACTAAGTTATTCGGATGTTGACTTTGCCAGTTGTAGGTTAGACCGCAAAAGCACTAGCGAATCATGTCATTTCTTAGGCAACTCATTAGTTTCATTGTTTTGTAAGAAATAAAATTCAGTAGCTACCTCAACTACCGAAGCCGAATACATAGCCGTAGAAAGTTATTGCTCTCAAGTGTTTTACATGAAACAACAATTGAAATATTTTAATTTGAAATATCATAAAATTTTAATAAAATGTGATAATACAAGTGCTATTAGTTTAACTAAAAATTCTATTCAACATTCAAGAACTAAGCACATAGAAATCAGACACCATTTTATTAGAGACCATGTGCAAAAAGAAGATATTTTATTAGAATTTATAAGTACGAAATATTAACTAGCGGATATATTCACCAAACTCTTAAATGAAGAAAGATTTAATTACATTAAAGATGAATTATGTATGTTAAATCCATGAAAAACTTGATCATTTCTGATAATTATAATTTTTGTAGCACATGGGTTGACTCACAGATAGCATGAGTCGACTCTAAACTTTGTTAGCCTAAGCGTTGGACGCTGATGGGTTGACTCACGAACAAGTATGAGTCAACTCACATTGCTAATTCTGCTCAAGCGATTAAGGCAGTTGGGTCGACTTATAAAGGCTTATGAGTCGACTCAAGTAGCACCTTTTTTTGTTTAATCTCTAAAAATGCATTTGGGTTGACTCAAAGCTTTTTTGAGTTGACTCAGCACATGGGTATTCTATGGTGACCCATTCGTTTAAACACTCAAAAGCTTCCCCCCCTCTCTCTCTCCCGTCCGTGAGTTGAAATAACAACGCCTCACTTCTACCTCTAAATCGTCTAAGAATCTCACTGTATCTCTTTCTCATATCTCTGATTCGCACATTGTTGCTACGCTACACAGTGAATCCCCTTCTCCTAGTGAAAAATCCTAGTTTTCAACAGACCTCATCACATCGCTTCATCAAACACGATTCTACATGGATGCTTCTAATCCATCAACCACCTCTAAAAGGGTAAGAACACATCAAGGTGAAACATCTAGCATAAGAAAAAAAAAAGGTCAAAGGTCCCTCATCGGTTGTGCTTCAATGTCTGAACCAAGAAATCCAAGATAAGTATGAAAAATCCTTTAAGTCTAGACAAGTCCCTAATGGATGGTGCATAGATTTTCAGTTCTTTGACATAACTGAAATGCACTTTAGGGCTTGGTTCATAGATATGGGTTGGTATAAATTTGCCACCATTAAAGAATCTGTATACCCAGATTTGTGTAGAATAGTATATGCCCATATGAATGTATCCGTGGATAATGAATGGCTATTCATCAGTAGCTGGGTTAGGGGAAAAGACCTAGTGTTTAGGGACCAACTGGTCAACAAACTTATTGAAGCCCCAAGTGGCACACACCTACTAGACTGCACCAAAAGAAGATACAACTACCCTGACATTCCTCTTGAGAAATTTATTTCTTTGCTCACTGGCCGAGAAGATATAAACCCATAAAAAAAATTATGGCAACCTCTTGCTCCCAGAATACAGACTACTCTACCACATGGTGAATCACATGATTTTACCCCAAGGAGGAAAATTTGGGGATGTCACCTTTATTCCATTAATGGTGATGTGGTGCATCATCCACAAAGAACCCATAGACCTTAGCCACCTAATCATCTCTGATATGTGGAAAGCTACCCAAACGAAAAAAATAATCTTTCCCATGGCATGCTTTTAATCAAAATCTTTAGGTTCTTTAAAGTCAATCTAAAAGATACTTTGTCCATACCTTTTCACCCTACCCACATGTACAATAACTCCACCCTGAAAAGGATGCAACTGATTGAGATTGAGGGCCAATGAGTCAAACAAGATGTTGCTCAACACCCAAATCTACCCCAAGAATAAAATCCAACCCAACCCACCATTCTAGCCCCTTTTCCTCCCATAGGTCATCTACCAGACCTATCCTGTACAGATCAACCACAAGCCCAACCCTCCACAAATCAACTACAAGAATCCCTTCTTCTTAAGAACCTCACATCCATCCTCCCTCCATACAAGCTCCACCTACCAGCTCCTCATAGTCCAACATTTCTCCATCTGCTTTAGAGGAGATGAAGGTCCAGCTGACCAATCTTGTTGAAATCAAGCTCGCCCTCTTTGGTGTGAAGGAAGACTCTTTAGTTACGTGCCCTGGTTAGGCCCTATATCAAGTATCAAATAGGTGATGACCAGGATACTTTTCTTTGGTCTGACCCATGGCATCTTTGGGGGCCTATTATGGAAGCAAATGGGAGTAGGATTGTGTATGACTCCAGTATGGGTCCTCTTGCTAAAGTTAGTGTTGTGGTGCGGGGTAAGGAGTAGCTCTGGCCTCCGGCCCAGTCCATCAACCTAGTAGAGCTCAAGTGTTCCATCCTTAATGTCCTTTGCCTGGATGATTCGAAGAAGAACCTTGTTATTTTGTTGGCAAATGGTGGCGGTGGATTCTCTATCAATTCTTTCTGGAGCCGCCTTAGAGTTTCCAGAGTTAAGGTCCCGTGGTTCTCGTTGGTCTGGGGTATGAAGCATATCCCAAGGTTTAGCTTCATTCTTTGGGCTGTGATTCATAATAGGCTTTATACAGGGGAGCGTCTTAGGTCCTTGGGTTGGGCTCGTCCTTCCAGTGCGTGTTGTGCTCGTGTCATAAGGAGTCTCATGACAATCTCTTCTTCCAGTGCTCTTTTTCTCGGGCAGTGTGGGGCAAGTTGTTATTAAAGTGTGGGTTATCTTTTAGTGTGTCCTCATGGAATGAGTGGGTGACGTTATTTGCCAGGATAAGTGATGGGAAACCGCTGAGATGTTGTCTTGAGGTTGGTGCTTTCGGCCACTATTTATGGCTTATGGAGGGAGCGTAACTCGAGGAAGTTCCAAAACTCGTGGAAGGGGTGGTCGTTGGTGTTGAGAGAGATTTCGGGCATTGTCCGGGAAAAATTATCTCCTTTAGAGGGCTTCCCCTTGTCGCATGGTAATCGTGAGATTATGCGTATTTGGGACTTGTTCTAACCCTTCCTCTATTTTCATGTTGGGATCTATCTCTGCTAATGATGTAGTTGTGCTAGCTATATACAGGTCTTATTCTGTTTCTGGTTTTGCAGGTCCAGGTGTGTTTGGCTCATCATTAAAGCCTCTGTTGGCTTGTCGCTGTCTCTATTTTGGGGTGGCTAATGATGGCCATTTAGATCCTTTTGTTGCTGATGTTGCTGCTGTAGAATTGTTGGGATGTGTTATGTTTGCTGCTGCTAGGGGGAACTGAGTACTGTGATATGTTTTGTGGGTTATAAGTGAACTGCTTGGTGGATCTATGTTGTGTGATCTGTGTTGTGTGTTATTCTGTGCTGTGATCTGTGATCTGGCCATTTTGATCCTATTCCAAGGTGTTTTGTGTTGTGTTGTGATCTATGTGCTCGTCGTGGTGATCTGTTTGTTGCTGTACAATAGCTAGCTTTTTTGCTGCTCTGCTGTTGCTGGTGGGATACTGCTGGATGAGGTTTTGCTGGGCTGTTATTGCTAGTTGCTGCGGTTGGATGTTGCTGGTTGCTTAGATTGCTCAGTTATTTTGCTCCTCTGTTGAGTGATTGGGCTATTATTTTCTGGCTTCTGTTGAGTTTCTTCTATCAAGAAGGGTCTTCCCCAGTAGGATGTAGCTATTTGTTAAGGCTGTATTTTTCTATTTGTGTGGATTTTTGCTGCTTTGTGGATAAAGCTATTTTTTATTCTTGTTAAGGCTGGTTTTTGGTGGATCTCTGCTGCTGCTGTTGTCTTTGTTTTTGCTGGATCTGGCTGTCTTCTATTATGTTTTTTGATTAGGCTGTTGGCCTCTGTATTTTGTAAGGTTTGTTATTTCTGCTGCTGATGTCTTCTGTTGATTATTCTGCTACTGGTTGTGATTATTTTGCTACTGGTTTGCTGTAGTTTTTGGAGGGTTTCTGTTTTGGTCTATGATGTTGGCCTCTGTATCTCTCTACTGGCTTCTGTGGTTGGTTGGGTTTGGTTTCTTTGGCCTTGTTCTGGTTGTATCTTAGTTTTGGGGGATGTCCATAACGCATTTTGTGCCTTCCCTCTTGTGCCTTGCTGGTTCTTCATTCTAGTGTATTGTTAGTTGTTGTGCTGCTAGGCTATTATTGCTGTTGATCTGTCTATCTGGCCGATGTCATTATTGTTGCTGTTCTAATGGCTGGTTGCTGGTTTCTTTATTGTGGTTTGCTTGATGCGTTCATGCTGGTTCTTTGGTTGCTTAACAGCTTTCTTAAGGGTTCTATTTTCTAGTTGTTGTTTGGTTGCTGTCATCCTTGTTGCTGTGGGTTCTGGTTTTGCTTGCTGCTGCGGTTTTGGTGTTGTTGTTACTTGCTCAGTGGCCCTCTCTCTGCTGCTGGTTGGTTGTTCGTGCTGCCTGGTGGTGGCTTTGTTTTTTGTTGTTTAGCTAGTGGTTTAGCTTGTTTTATGATCTGCCTGGGGTTTGCCCCTTGTAATTTTGTAATTATGTTTTTCTTTATATTATCTTTAATTATCCAAAAAAAAATTAACACCACATCTAATCAAGAAATAAAGAACTGCATGAGAGAATGAATCTCTATGACTTTCAAATTAAAAAAACTCCAAGAACAATAGGAGTACATAGTTTGCGAACATCTCTGATTGAACATAATTTTGACTAACCTCAATGATCGAATAGATGGTGCTTGCATAGTAGGCAACAACATTGGTCAGTATATAAAAAAGAGCATGAAGGACTTTCTAATTGCAGGCAACCTCTTGATCAATAGTGTACGCTACGAGTAAAATATATGAAGTCTTCCACAAAATCTAAGAGTTCATGGAATGGGTTGATTGTAAATATTTGATACAATTTTTGTAATATCATCCCAAATTTCTTTATGATATAATCTTGTTCCTTATGTTTCTTCAATGAATGTTGTCTCTTATTTTTGTTATGTATGCATATCTTTTATTTTTTGAGATGACAAAGGGGGGAAATAAAAGGTCTAACAAGCTTAACAGTAGCTTAGATCAATTGTTTGAGCATAAGAATGATTGTTTATGTATTTGATGATTGGTTGAATAAATGTCGTTTGGAAGATTGATTTAGAAATTTTGAAAATTTCTCTTTGAAAAAGGAAGCACCTCTTTAGGGGGAGCATTTCAAAATATATAGTTTATCCTATCAAGAGTTTTTCCAAGATTGTTTGTCATCATTAAAAAGGGAGAGATTGTTAACCACAAGGTTTAAGTCATTTATTAATTTTAATGATAACAAACAAAGCTTGAATAAGTTAAGATAATCTATCTTTTAAACATCGTTTTGAATATCTCTTAATACATGTTATTAAATTAATCTACGTTCAATTATGTTTAAATGTTTATTTATAGTTAACACCCACGATTGGGGTTGACCTTGTATTTAACAAGTTTTGGAGTTATTTCACGAACTAAATTAAGTATTAAGAATCATTAATAAAGCTCCCAAACAAGGCATTATCTCAGAATCTTCAGGAAGGTTTCAAGTTTTGAGTCGACCCAAAGCCATCCATGAGTTGACCCAAACATGCACTCCCTCGGCATCCTCTGCAAAAATACCTCACAGGCGACCATGAGTCAACCCAAAGAAGCTCATAAGTCGATCTAAGTGACCATGAGTTGACCCAAGATAACCTATGAGTCAACCTAAGTTGCATACCTCTCGGGACTTTACTCTGCAACATTCATGAGTTGACCCAAGGCAAGCATGAGCTGAGACAGATGCAACACAGTTGACCCAAGACATCAGCTCAAAGGAAGAAGCCTCTGTGAGTCGACCCAGGCCTCACATGAGTCGTCCCAACGGAAGGCCTGCAGTAGAAATTGAGACACTATCATTATGAGTCAGCCCAAGCATCAACATGAGTCGACCCACGGGCGAAGAATCTAAATTCTAAGGACATTGAGTCGACTCAGCCTCACTATGAGTCGACCCAATGGCGCAATTTTAGAAATTTTCTGTGCAAATCTTACAAAGTACAATTGTGATTTTAGAGAAAATTTAGGAACATTTTGAATTACAACGGCTATATTGAAGATCATTTTTATATATGAAGATGATTACAAATCATTCCAAGATTAGATCACCAAAAATCACCGCGTGAATCAAGAAAACTACTGTTGTTGTTTCAGATTTTCAAAAAAGGGATCTTTGACTGCAACGGGATTGTTGGAACTCAAAATTATTTAAAAGAGTATTTGTTAATCATTCAGAATGATGAAGAGATACACTGATACGAAAAGAACAGACACTGAAATATGCTGAAAGACGTAGAGATACACTGATACGAAGAGAAAATACAAGAGAAATCATTTGAAAATCATTCACACAAGATCAACAGCTTGAGAATTTTGATCTGTCATTCCGAAAGAAAAATCCTATCAGCCAGTATTCATCATTTTGATTCTAGTTTTTCTTCTGTGAGATCCATTGTAATATCTACTCTTTTGAGAGAATTTCTGATTAGTATTTGTACATCACACTACTATAAGATCACTATAAAAGTAAGGGTGAGTCACCCGTTACTAATCTTTGTGTGTGGTATAGAACACAAAGGGGAAGATCACAAGTGCTAGAAGCTTGGAGGTTTTGGAACGCAGCTTGTTGAATCTTTGTAAAAAGTTTAAAGTACACCCGTAAGTGCTTATCGATAGTGAAAAAATTTCAAGAGGAGCTTGAGAACTGAACGTAGGTTGCGATAGCCGAACCATTATAAAATCGACAGTGTCATATCTCCCTCTCTCTTCATCTCTATATTATTTATTTGTGCTTATATGTATGTATTGTTTGGTTGCTTTTTAGTTGTTTAAATTATTTTAAAAACACGAAGATTTTTTAAAAGATCCTATTCACCCCCCTCTAGGGTCATTCTTTGAATAACAAATTTTGTTAATAATTAATATTTACCATACACAAAATTTTATTATCCAATTCACTGAGTTTTTTGACCAATAAAATGTCTCACTCTTTTATGAATCAAAATAACAACCACTAAGTATACGTGTCTATTAATTATTTCGGGATTAAGAATATAAGCACTCATAATAACTATGAGGTGTTAATTATTATATACAACCAGTATAAAAATAATTACCTCAATATGATCATGTTCAATACACACCAAGTGTACTAGCACAGTAAGTTAGAACTATACCATTCTCTATAATTAAGACAGACCTATTTAAATATTGTGCTACAATCCTACCGACGGTGTGCCCAATTCCATCTATGACTATGAACAAAAAGCTTATATTCCACAAGAATCGATGATCTGATCTTCTGTGTGTAAGACGAGCTCTACACTCTAGATCATCTATTGTGTAGGATAAAAGACATGCATCCATAATATTAAATAAATAATGCAATACAAATATTACTCACACAGATTTTCATTAAAACAAGAACAACTTATTTTATTAAAGAATAAAATAAATATCAAAACCCATTACATAAAAGTATGGCTTTTAATACACAGTCCTAACACATCCAGCCAACAAAATGATGAACTGGTGAAAATCTTTGTGAGAAAAGATGATTTTCTTGAAAGAATGTGTTTTATGAATCTATTTGTGCCATGACATGAAATATGAAATATTGCCTCTAATCTATGTTAGAATGAAATCTTGCCTCTAATCTATGTTAGAAGTTTCTCTACCCTTTGTGGAAAAATATTGTAGGTTTGTCTTGTGGAGTCTCCATGAACTTTTATGAAGATGGATCATGCCCTCCCTTTTGTTCTTTTCCTTTTATGCTATGAGTTTGAACAATTTCATTTGGTCTTTGTAATTAATAATTTTATTTGAACATTGTTGTATGTATGTTGGGCCTTATTATAAGGCCAAGGTAAGATGATTTAGTGCTTGGTGGTATTTGATCATTTTATTTTTTTGAAAGGGTGAGTGGAGAGAAAGCCTGAATCTTTAAAGGGCTAATTCTTCTTAAGGTTTTACAATCTGTCCCAAATTTTAAAAAGAAAATCCAGAACGTTTAAATCACTCAAATGGAGATTTTCTTGATCCTAAACCCTTTATGAGACTCTGAATAACAACCATGAATGTTTACAAAGCTTAGAAATGAATTTTGATTGGCCAAAAATGATTTTAAACACAAGTGTTCAAACCTGTCCAGAAATTCTGCTTCAAACTAGTAACTTGTGGAATCTACGATTTATGTCTCCCTTGGAGAAACATTCTTAATTCGTCCAGTAGTAGAGCTATGTCTTAGTGAACTTTTGGCACTGATTTTGCAACTTCTAGATTCAAAATGAATGTGTAATGAATTTTCTACCAAAGTGTGACCAATTTGGAACAGTATGAGACGATTTGTAAATCTATTCCATTTGGGCATATATATTTTAATTATATCACGCCATTTGTTGATATAGATTTAATTTTCATCTATTGATTTTGAAAATATGTTTAAAATATTTTTGAACACCACCCTTATTTAATTATATAGATACATGTATTGAAGAAAAATAAGATATTTTATAAATTAGATTTAAATCACTGTATTTGGATCAAAATTAATCTCATCCATTCATTTTGAAAATATGTCTAAGACATTTTTGAAAACTATCCTTGTTTTATTATATAGATTTCATTTGGGCCATGGTGTCACACTCCAAGTTTGGAGCCGTGATTGGCCATGAATCATGAGCCTTAGCCCACTGAACCAAGAAAGCCTATTCATTTAATTAGCTCATTATATGCCAATTAACAACCATTTTTATTAATTAATCTATTTAAGTGTTTATTCAACATGTGGGACTAAACTGCCCAACCAACATTCATAATAATATCGGGGGCACAACAGCCCAAGTTCGGTTCTTGGTGATTCTTGTTCTGGTTTTTTATGGATCTTGAACCGATTTCAATGCAAGATTATATTTTTATATATAAAAAGGTATTCTAACACGTTTTCCATCAAGATTTCAACCCAACAACAACAAATTCCAGCTTTTAATCTCATATACACGTGCATATATATATATGTTCATATAATTATATATATATTTGTGTATAACATGTATCTACAGATCATTCCAATCTTCTGATTCATTTGTTATGCGTACTAATGTATATGTGACATGATTCATTCACTTACTCTCACTAATATATCAGTATGTCTATTATATATATATATTCAATCCAACATATATACATATAGAAAAATAGAAGAACAGAGGACCAACGTGAGGAATCAACCAGTTATTGATGATTTCGACGACGAGGAATGGCTCGACGAGTCCGACGGTGAGCGGCGGTGGTGGTGTCGAGTGGTGCAAGCGGTGTTGGTGGTAGCTGGTTGGCCTCTCGGTCGCAAGAACACAAAGGAAGAAGAAGCAGCAGAAGAACCGAAGACGAGGAAGAAGAAGCGAAGCACTGGGAGAACATTTTTGGAAGAAGGGGAAAAACAATCATGAGGGAGCAATTTGGGACTATAAGGGAGGGAGTTGGCGACGTAGAGGTGAGGAAGAAATAAGGGGAGGAGTTTATGCAACAGATTAGGATCGTTCCTAATCTTCTTAAACTAATTTAAATTCAAATCATATTTTCTGCTACAATTTTTAGAATGTTTTTAATTTAATCTTCTTTCTTT
>JAUTBS010430590.1:0-15845 GCA_032361285.1 Aequorea victoria | reverse complement strand
TTTAATTTTACCTTTGATCGTGTTCAATACATTCCTGGTGTACCGAACACAATCTCACTTGAATTATCGAATAAATTTCTGTGACTAGGATAAATAACTGAGATTGTGTTTGCACTTATACCGATAAAATGTCAACCCTATCTAGACTTCGAACTAATATAATTATACAATAACTGAACTTCTGATTTTCTATAAATAAGTCAAACTCTACTTACCATAATTTCTACTGTGTATAATTACTGACATTTTATATTTTAATTATAAATAATAAAAAAATATATTTTTCTACAAACACAGATATAAATGAATTAAGATAATTTAAATATTATTAATAAAAATAATATAAAATATCTTATACTGATTTTATATAAAAAAATTCAACAATCTCCCACTTTTTATTAAATTAATGTGGTCATACATCTCAAACCTAATCCCTCTACGTAACTATTAAAATTCTTAACTAGTAAGCTCTTCGTAAAAGGATATGTCAGGTTATCTGCTGATGCAATCTGGTCACAACCACATCACTTCTCTGAATGATCTCTCGAATAAGGTGATACTTACGCTCAATGTGTTTAGCCCGTTTATAAGTCCTGAGTTCTTTCGAATTAGTAATCGTTCTATTATTATCACAATAAAGTGTAATAGCCGACTGCACTGAAGAAACCACTCAAAAATCAGTAAGGAAGTTCCTGAGCCATACTGCCTCTTTTGCTGCCTCCGAAGCGACAACATATTCAGCCTTCATGGTAAAATCAGTAATGCAAGATTGCTTAATGCTCCTTAAACTAACAGTTCCACCTCCCGAGATAAACACATATCCAGAGGTAGACTTCCTGAATTTTTTATCTAATTGAAAATCTAAGTTAGTGGGCACAAGACTCTCAGCTTGGGAAACCAGCACATAATCTCTAGTTTTTTTCAGATACTTGAGAATGTATTTTACCGCTGTCCAATATTTTTCGTCTGGATTAAACTAAATTCTGCTAACCGTGCCAACAAAAAAATAGATATCAAGTCTAGTACATAACATGGAATACATGAGACTTGCAACTGCCGAAGAATAGGAAATGTCTTTCATCCTTTCTATCTGATCAGATATTTTGGGACATTGATCCTTAGATAGTCTGATTCCATACTTAAAAGGAATAAATTATTTATTGAGATGTTGCATGCTAAATCTGACGAGAACATTATCGATATAAAGCACTTAGAATAAACTTAACATCTTTTTACCTCAATCTCTTATAAGTTTGATCTCAAGGATGTGACTGACTTCTTCTAAATCTTTCACATCGAGCTATCTTGACAACGCTCCCACATCATTACAATTAAGAATTATATCATCCACATAAAATATAAGAAATGTCACCACGATTTCGTTAACTTTTTTGTACACACAGGTTTTATTCAGACATTGATAAAAACTAAATAATTTAAATGCCTCATCAAATTAGATGTTCCGAGACCTGAATGTTTGCTTAAGTCTATAAATGGATCTTTGTAACTTGCGTACCTTACTCTCTTGATTACTTACTATGAAACTGTCTAACTGTATCATATAGATGCACTCGTCAATATTCTCATTAAAAATGCAGTCTTAACGTCTATGTGCCAAATTTTGTAATTAAAATAAGCGACAATGAATAAAAGAATCCTGATAGACTTAAGCGTAACTACTGATAAAAAAACTTTCTCATAATCGATCCCTTCTTTTTGAGTAAACCCTTATACAACATGCCTAGCTTTGAAGGTTTCTACCTTCCTGTCTACCCATCTTTTCTTCTTGTAGATCCATTTGTATCCGATAGGTTTTACCCAATCTCGCAAATCAATAAGATCCCAGACATAATTAGAATACATAGATTCTTTCTCTGAATTCATAACTTTCATCTAAAGATCAGAGTCTTTGTCTTGGATAGTTTCATTATAGTTTATGGGTTCTGATTCATATTCTCCTGGGATCTCACCAAAGTGTTCACCCAAGTACACCAACCTGTCAAGTTGTTACCTGACTCTCCCACTATGACGAGACTCTCTCTGAGCTTGTGTACTAGTGACACGTTCCTGGTCATTAATAAATCTCTCACTACTAGAAGGCAATGAGTTATTGGTATCAGTTGATATTCCATGTTGTGTATTTGGTGCATCTGTGTTGTTACTTTCTCTTAGTTTTTGTAAGATTAGCTTACTTTTTGGCTTGAAGTTCATAACATAGTTCTCTTTCAAGAACTGTGTATTGGTGCTAACAATGATCTTCTGATCCTTAGAATTATAAAATAAACCTCCCTTGGTACCTTTAGGGTAGCCCACAAAAAGACACACGTTTGTCCTATATTCTAACTTTTCCGGTTCCTTTTATAGCACGTATGCTGGATAATCCCAGATCCGAACATATCCCAGATTGGGCTTGCGCTCATTCCACAGTTCTATAGGAGTTGTAGGAACTGACTTAAATAGAACTAGGTTCAACAAATATATTGTCATCTCTAATATAAAATCCCAAAATGGATTTGGCAGATCCGAATAACTCATCATAGACCTAATCATATCCAAAAGAGTCTGGTTTCTTCTTTTTGCTACACCATTCTGTGGAGGCGTGCTAGGTACAGTCAACTGGGATGTAATCACTACCTCTTTTAGGTAGTCCCTAAACTCTCCTAAGAGATATTCTCTACCACGATCAGATCAGAGTGTTTTGATTAGTTTACTATGCAGTCTCTCCACTTCAACCTTGAAAATTTTAAAATTTTCAAAGGATTCAGACTTGTGGTGCATCAGGTAAACGTAAGCAAACATTGAGTAATCATCAATGAAGGTGATGAAATACTCAAAACCACCTCTTTCTCGAATAGTTATGGGTCCACACAGGTCGAAGTGAACCAATTCCAACACATCTTTGACTCTATAACCCTTTGTCGAGAACAGTCTCTTGGTCATTTTACCTTCCAAGCAGGATTCACAGACTGAAAGTGTCTCTACTTCCAATTAGCTTAATTTTCTATTTGAAACAAGTCTTTGAATCCTTTTCAGATTAATATGCAAAAGGCATAAGTGTCAAAGATATATTTGGTTCAACAAAGAAGGTTCATTTATCTTTAAATAATTTCCATTAGAATTATTCAATTCAGTATTAAACAGTGTCGATAAAATAGGTTTGATAATATACAGATTGTTCATCAATATACCAGAATAGATATAAGAGCTGCCAAATTTAATAGAAACATTCCTATTAAAAATGACCGAATATCCATTCATAACCAATTTTCAAACATAAATTAAATTTTTTTGAATTGTAGGTACATAAAAATAAATTTTTAATATTATTCTCTTATTATTACCAAAATTAAGAACAAAAGTTTCTACTGCTAGTACAGCTGCCTTATTCGCATCACCAATGAACAAAAATATTTCTCCATCATTAAGTTGGCTGGTTACCTAAAATTCCTGCAATGAATTGCAGACATGATTAGTGGCTCCTGAATCTACACACAAGATTCTCGTATATTGTACCACGTAACATGCTTCAACTGTGAATGAAGAATTATTACATTGTTCATTGTCGTGCTTAGCTAAGAAAATCGGACAATGCTTCTTCCCATGTCCTGGCTGATGACAAGAATAACACTTACCTTTCGACTGATTTTTTGCATCGGTCATCAGGACAATATCAATATTCTTTTTCCATTCGATAAAATTTGATCCAATTAGTTTGTTTTCCTTTAATATCGAAGCTAGAGGATTGAAAGAACTGTCCATTATATCTTAAAAAATATACATTCAATTAAATTTTGTAGAAAAATACGTTTGAATTGATTTTAGATTGATTTCCCTCGTCCGTCAATTAAAAATAAATTATGACAGTTAATCTAATTTTTTAAGAATTTGATTTTTCGGTGGGAGCTTCTCTCATTTAGTTTAAATTAGACAAACTGTATCTTTTAATTTTGTTATCTGAACAGTTCAGGAAACCTATGTTCAACAAAATTAAATAATTAGCACATTTGGCTATATAAATAATAATAGTAGTTCCGATGGAGAGGATATAATTATTTATACCTTAAGTGTATACCATTAGTTCATTCTCAAAACTAAAATCTGCTCGTAATGAACTTTTCCGTTGGGATGATCGCTCATACTTACTATTTAATTATGAGAATTATCACTTAAGATTTTTATTCCTGGTGATATCTGCAATTAAAATTCTCTGTTGGGGATGTGAATTAATTATATCAAACATAAAATACTAATGGAGGCCGTGAAAATTAATTAAAATCCCTTCACACCCACTTAATATTTAAATTGAGGGACAAAAACGTTTTTATTTTCAAAAAAAAATAAAATTAAAAGAGAAAATTTAGTCTTCAATGCAAAAAATAATTTTCTAATTTTTTTATTTTAATTATTCAAATTAAAATACTCAAGAAATTAAAATTAATTTAAACAATGAATTAAAATTCTACTTTTAATTAATTTTGAAAAACCAACCATGAAAAATAATAAGATTTTTCATAAAAAATATTTTTTAAGGTCGGGTCTTTTTAAACCATGTTGTCCATATTTATTGTGTTCTAAACATACACCAAATAAAAAGAAATATCCACGCAGTTTAAATTGGAAATTAAAAAAATTAATCTCCTTTCATTTATGGCCTCTTCCAAACAGGCCTTAGACCATTAGGTCAAAATCAATAATGACCCATTGGCTGCTAGAGTTATTGTCCCTTTTTATGCTTCAAGCCGCCAACTTCTCCTTCTTCCTCGCATAGCTCATTTCTCCCCACTATTATAGGGATTCTCCATTTTCTTTCTCACGCAGCAATTGGACCCTTAGGGTTAGGGTTTTCAATACACAAGCAGCAGCAGCCCATTTGCATGCGTCATACTACTGTTCGCTGCCACCACTGTCGACTGGTTTGCGCGCCGCTGTCATTGGTGTGCCACGGCTTGCTCCAGCACGCCAGTCGCTCGTCGCGCGCTGCTGGTTGCCTGTACCGCTGTTGCGTAAGCCAGCGTCCAAGCCAACGCCACCTACGCTTGGCTCACCGCCGCTGATATTCAGTGGTCTGCGCCTGCGCTGTTATTCGAAGAATGACCCTAGAGGGGGGTGAATAGGGTCTTTTAAAAAAAAATTGTGTTTAAAAATTATTTAAGCAATATACGGTGATCAAGCAATATATATATGTATAATTACAAGCAAATATAATGAAGATAAAGCGATAGAGAGAGAGATGACACCATCGTTTTTATAGTGGTTCGATTATCCCAGCCTACGTTCACTCCTCAAGCTTTCCTTGAGATTTTTCACTATCTGAGAGCACTTACAGGTGTGCTTCAAACCTTTTACAAGCAATCACTAAGCTACATTTCAAAGCCACTAAGCTTCTAGCACTTGTGATTTTTGCTTCAATTTTTTACAAAAGACTCACCAAGCTGCGTTCCAAAATCGCCTAGCTTCTAGCCCTTGTGATCTAATATTTCAAGTCCTTTTCAAAGACTCACCAAGCTACATTCCAAAGTTTCTAGACTTCTAGCACCTGTGCTCTTTCTTTTTGTATGCTAAACCACACACAAAAAATAGTACAGTGTGACTCACCCTTACTTTTACAATGAGTTTGAAAGTTATTTGTTTCACAAATAATAGAATAAATACTCTCTGTGAAGAGTTGAATTTTGCACTATAGCACTTTAAAGAAAACCCAGGAGTAAGATGATGAATAGTAGCTGCTAGGGTTTTTCTGAATAGTAGATAAGAGAATCTGACTTTGATCTTGAATAATTGATACTCAGACTTTCTCTTTTTTCAGATTTCTCTCTTGGAGTGAGTGATTGATAGCTTTGATATTCTGATCTGGTCAGGTCTGGTTCAGTCTCTAAAAGATCATATCTTTATATAGATATGAGCTTCGAGTGTATCTTGACATAAATTTTTGTATTTAATGATCTTGATACTCAGGAGTGATTCTCGTGATTTGTAATCCATATTTATCAATGTCTTCTTTTGAACTGATTCAGTAATCAATTCCAATTTCAAATTTAAACTCGAATAAAGGCATTGTATATCAGATCTGATTTTCAGTGTTGTGCTATCCTATGATTAATTGATGTGATCTTTGATTCACTTTTCAATGATTTATCATATATTCTTTGGATTGATTTGAAAACAAATCCCTATATAAATTCGTGTCTGAATATGATCGTTGCAGATCAGATCTTAACATTTAATACTCTGAGATACCGTCATAATTTTCCATGATTCGCACTGAATTTGTTATCTCTACTCTTTTGGGTCGACTCAAGATGATCTCGGGTCGACTCAAAAGCCTTGGGGAAGAATATTGTGCCAGTGGGTCGACTCACTATATGTCTGGGTTGACTCAGAGTGAGGACGTCTCTGTTGTTTAACAGACAGTCGCTAGTGGGTTGACTCATAATGTCTTTGGTTCGACTCATGAGAGTATCTGTCTTGACTTGATACTTTAGGTCGACTTCGCCTGTTCTGTGTCAGCTCATGTACGATTGGATCGACTCGTCGTTTCCTTAGGCCGACTCACAGTTGGTCTATGCAAGTGATGAGCACATTGGGCTGACTCATGAAGTCTTTGGGTTTACTCATGATGACATATGAAGTATTGAGTTGAGGCGTGGGCTGATACATATCGGCTCATGCGCTTGATCTTGGATTTGGGTCGACTCACGGTGAATGTAGGTCAACTCATGATCGCGCCTGAGAGAGATCCAGAGAGATGCAATGATTGGGTCGACTCATGAACGATCTTGGGTCGACTTATGGTCACGCCTAATAAAAAAATAACAGGAGATACAGAGAGCTGTAATGTTTGAGTCAACTCATGGCTTGATGTGAGTTGACTCATAGGGTTGAAAAATGCTGAAAAGTCCTGTGTTGATTTTTATGACAAGGCACTGTTTGAAAAATATTTTAATGATTTTATAATTATTTTAACACTTGTTTTAATACCTAAAATTATTTTAAATATTGTTAAATACATGGTCAACCCCAATCATGGGTGTTAACCATTAAATAATCATTTAAATCACTTGACGATTAATTTAAGAATATGTAACAATGAATTTTCAAAACTTTGTTTAAATGATAAATCATTTTATCTTATCAATACTTTGTTTGATATCATTTAAATCATCAACATGATTTATTTAAAACTTAGGGCTTACAAAAACTCCCCTTTTAACTTTTTAAAAACTTTGTTTGTTATTATTAAAATTAATAACCAATTTGTTAAACCTTGGGGCTAACATGCATCTCCGTTGGTCCTCCTAGCCTGCCTCCGCTGGTCTTCCTTCTCCTTCCATAAATATATAGCATATGAAAAAAATAGAGGCTCCCTTTTGTTTTTTTTTCTTCACGCAACTTCTCTTTTCATCAGATTCAATCATCTGATTCACTGGTTCTTTTTTCTTCGATGATCCGATTACATAATAAAATAAAATGCAATCTCACACCGCTCAAAAATAAAATTAATTATTTTACAATGAGCTACGGTCCAAACCACCGCATGATCCGATAAAAAAATAAAAATGAATGCCATAAATGGAGGATCTAAAATTAAACAAACCATCCTGCATCACAACGGTTAATCCTAGATCTAACATACATGGAGGTCAATAGCTAGATTACTGCTGGATAACATATAATCCGTATTCAAATATAATCATAATCGTTGGCTCTGATACCAAGTGTTTGATTCTTGGAAAAAATTACATACGGATCTTAGATTAGATCATTAATACAGATTAATAAATTGATTGCCCAGAGTTTAAAAAACTTATCTCCTGATTCCTGTAGGTTTGAATCAGTATCGTAATCTCGAATCTTCCAGTGTATGATCCTATTGCCCGATCAATAGAGACCTTGTGGGTAGTCACCAAAACTGACCGCCGCCTCTCTTTTTCTGATTTCTCAAACCCTAACTCTAATTTTGAAAAATATGAGCCTAAGCCACATATTTATAGATTAGGTCAAGTGAGGAGAGGAACCTAAACTGCAATTATGGACTACATTGGAGACCCAAGGATAATAATTAAATTGGCTTCTAAAAGTGTTGGTGTCTGAATCTAGATGGTTCTCCGAGATCGGTGTGCCTCCAAAATGATTGTTGGATCCTTCTTATTCGACGGTTGAGTTCCTGCAAGATGTTAGAGCATAGACATCGGTGGGGTGTCGGCCTATTATTCTCCGATGCTAAAGTCAGCGGATAGGCAGTTGATAACCAATGTAGAATGGAGAAACTATATGTAGATGTTAAGAATGGCGTACCTGTCCTCCTTCTTGAGGATGTTTATTTATAGTGATGTAGAGGTGTTAATTCTGGAGAGAATCCCTCATTTTTTGAGATTGTGCATGATCCTGTGGATATGATAGAGGTAAATCTGAGATTTATCTGATCTGAGCAGGAATCTCAGGATTCGTGTTGACCTGATTGCTGATCTCTCGCGGAGACAGCTGTTGGAGTAATATTTGGAGAGATTGGTGGCACTGACCTTGGAGTTGACTATTACGGGTGCCCTATTTGCTTGGTCCGACTGACCGAGCTCGTGGGTCCAAATGACTAAGCTCGGGGTTCAACTGGCCGAGCTCAGATTTTGACTAACCGAGCTTGGGGTTTGGTTGACTGAGCTAGGAGCTAGTCCGAGTATATGGTCAAGTTGGTCTAGTTGGCAACTGTACCTCTTTGGTCGCCTCTTGCTTGTTCGGATTCAGGCTTGATAGGTGTGTATGCCCCCAGTTGGGCCTGAGTGTTTTTGTTCTGGAACTTTTATCGGTCGGCCTTAGGTGACCATTCAATTTTATACTTATCGGATGCCCCCTATTCTTGAGCAGAACTTGCTCAACGAAGGGAATATACCTATCTGAATGGCGGTTGTACGATTGTTTGTGACGTCATTTTGTCTCCCTGAGGTGACGGTTACGCGTGGCACGAGCAGACCTTTCCTCTTTCTGAGGTGATGGCTCGGGATGTCAAATGTCACATCTCATTTAATGGGAGTCTTTTCAAATACTAAAAATGGTGGCCTTTTGGGTATCCAATCGACACGTAGATCGATCAAGGCCATTGGTTGCTCTTAATCTGGCAGTCAGAAATGCTTGGTCTTGGGACCGTTGGATTAAGAGATTTGTTTTAATTAGGACCATAGGTGTTTATGCCTATATATACGCGAGAGGGAGAACTTCTTTTGCTTTTTATGCTTTCAATACTTCTCCCTATACTACTTCTTCTTCTTCTACTATTGTGGTTTTCGGCAAGTGTTTCTCCTGCGTCCTCTATCTCCGGCGATCAAGACAAATTTACTCTCCCTCCATTTGGGGACTTCGTCCTTCTCTCCCACTTCTCAGTAAGTTTTCTGGTCTCTTTGTTTTTTCTTCTTCTTCTTTCTACTTCTCTGTCCTCCCTTTCGTTGAAGGACCAATTCTGGCTTCTTCAAGTTTGGAATCAGAGCTTTCTCCGTGTCCTCATTTCTTTCCTCCTTCCCCCCTTTCTTTTTCGATCGTCTAGAATTTTTTCACAAACATTCTTCTCTTCCCCCTCTAGTCGAGCCTTTAGTTTTACAGTCCTTCTTTCCATCTTGCCTGTAGGGAGGCCTACAGTCTAGTTAGGTTATTCTTACTTATTGCTCGAAGGGGTACAATGGCGTACCCTCATGAGATCAAGTCTTCTGACAATGAACAATCCTTGTCAGGGTTGGAGACCACCATCTTGATCCTTGACCCCGTCAGTCTTTTGGACCGAGGGCAACTCTCACCCGCTGGTGGGGAGGCCTCTAGCTCGGTCGTTCGTCTCGTAAAAAAGATCAATCAGAGCTTTGTTGTTGAGCTTATTCCCTCCACTTCTCGAGCCTCGAACGTTGAGCACTTGTGTGAAACCTTTTTTATCCCTCCTTCCGTGATTCTCAAGGTACCTGACCCTATCAAAATGGCATGTTCTCGTTCTCTCAAGAGATATGATTATACGAGCATGCCTTCCCTACTGGTCTTCATTTGCCCTTTTCTCGCATCATCCGAGAGCTCTTAGAATTCTTAGGTCTAGCCCTGGGTCAGTTGATTCCCAATGTGTGGAGGATTCTTCCCGGGGCTATCATTCTATGGGAGGAGGCCAGCGGAGGCTAACTTCATCTTACAGTAGAGGAATTTCTCTACTGTTATTAACCCAATGAGAGGCAGCTTGGGTTTTATTTTTTTTAATCCCGGGCGAACGACCGGATACTCGTCCAAGGTTGCCCCTCTTCCAACAAGTACTGGAAACAGAGATTTTTCTTCATTTATGAGGAAGGTTGGGAGTTTCAGCCTTGGGAAGAAGTTGGGTCCAATACCCCCAGGATTCTACCATACTGGGGTCGTCCTCAATCGGGGGATATAGCTGCCGAGCCCTTGATGGACGACGAGGTAAAAGCCCGGGTTCAAGCTGCCAGAGACTTTGGGGTCAACTCTTTCAACTCCTTTGTCACTCCTCAGAAATTGAGCTCGTGGCTACTCAGCCTAGTTGGCCCGAGTGAGCATCTTTCCTTCCCCACCGTCTACTTCTTCTATTGTCTATTTTTTCTATTTTTTACTATCCTCTGCCTGTATCTGACTACCCCTTTTTGTTGTTTATTTGGGTAGGAATGTTGAAGAGGCCTAAGAAGGAAAATATCGAGAAGGTGAAGGCTCAGCTCGCAGAGCAAGAGGGGTCTCCGGCATTCAAGAGGCTGAAGAAAAGCCTTCCTTCGATCGGTAAGACCCAACCGACTACTGTGGCGGGGGCCACTCCAGAGGATCGCCTCACATCAGGCCCTATCCCCCGGTGAAGGTCGTTCCTGTTAGCCCGCCAGCCCCTTTAGCTCTCGGTGCCTCGTCTGACCCTCCACCAGATGCTACCACAGCCCCTCCTGCTACGACCCCTCCTGCTCTGGGCCTTTCATCTTCCTCTCCTCGGTCTAAGAAGATATTGACCAATTTTAACGCTGCTCAGGCGAGGATGTCCGACTTCATTGGGGACCTGAGCCCCTACCTCTTAGAGTTTGGGACGGCTTCTCTGGCAAAGGAGCTAATCCTTGACCTTACCCGGGTAAGCTTCTACTTAGCTTTTTTGCTTTTCTTCTTTATTCTCATTTCTTATTGTTAACACGTGCCTCTGGTGGTTCTATTTTGTAGACCTGTGCTCGAGCAGTTCACTTGTCAGGATATTTCTCTTTCCCTTCTCTGTAATATTTTCCTTCTGTACTTTTGTAGAAACAATCCTTTTTAATTCTATATGGAATGAAAATATTTTAGATGTTTTGTTTTCAGTCCAAATGAATGCTTTTATTTATCTTGCATACTATTTATTTCGCTAAGTGTTTAGACCTGTCAGTCGGCCATTGCATTTTTTGTTGAATGAATGGAGTACTCTGCTTCAATCGGGCTCTGGGTGGCCCTTTTTTTTGTTTTGATTGACCAGGACCTTAGGCAAATGAAATTGCCAAGTGTTTGGTTCCTCGGTCGGGCTCTTTGATAGCTCTTTCCTCATTGTGTCTGACCAGTACCTTGGGCAACTAAAATTACCAAGTGTCTGGTCACTCAGTCGGGCTTTCTTAGTAGATGACCCAGCCCTTTATCGATCGGTTGTCTTCCTCGTGGACTTGGTTAGATCCTTAAATGATCTAACTACTTTTTGGCCGACTGTAACTGCCTTGGTTGGATACCTTTGGTTAGTCCAACCGCCCATGGGCCGACCAGGTCCTAAGGCGACCTGGCTGTCGAACTTTTGTAACTTTGGGCCTCGGTTGGATACCTTCATTCGATCTAACCTCCTTTGGGCCGACCAGGTGAAAACCTATTTGTCGAACTTTGAGCCTTCAGGCCTTGGTTTGATACCCATTTGGGCAAACTAGGTGGAAACCAGGCTGTCAAACTTTATAACTTTGGGCCTTAGTTGGATACATTCAATCGATCCAACCTCATTTAGGCTGACCAGGTGAAAACCTGACTGTCAAACTTTATAACTTTGACCCTCGGTTGGATACCTTCAATCGATCCAACCTCATTTGGGCTGACCAGGTGGAAACCTAGCTGTTGAATTTTGAGTCTCTGGGCCTCGGTTGTATACCTTAAATCGATCCAACCTCATTTGGACTGACCAGGTAAAAACCTAGTTGTCGAATTTTTACAGATATATAGTTTTATGAAAGCATGAAGACATATAAAAAATAGGATACTTTTATTGTTGTCATTTTACATATTTTCTCTCTGGAAGTATTTTCTGAGGTGCTCGGCATTCCACGCATGTGGAAGTATTCTACCGGTTGCACCTTTTAGTCGGTATACTCCGGACCTCACTCGGTCTTCCACTTGGTATGGACCTTTCCAGTTCAGGCCTAACTTACCCTCTTGAGGATCTTTAGTAGCGAGAAAGACCTTTCGAATGACCAAGTCCCCTATTCCGAACTCTCTCTTTTTGACATTGTTATCATCGTACTTCTTTATCCTCTATTTGTAGATCATCGTTCTGAGAGTTGAGGCTTCTCGGACCTTATCTACTTGATCCAAGCTTCCTCGGAATGTTCAGTCATTCATTTCTTCATCGAAGTTGGAGATTCGATGGCTTGCTAAACCAACCTCCACTGGGATGATTGCCTCGCTTCCGTAGGCAGACATGAATGGAGTCTCCCCCATCGGGGTTTAAACCGTGGTTCGATATGCCTAGAGAATGTTTGGGAGCTCCTCGGCCCAAAGGCCTTTTGCTGACTCTAGTCTAGTCTTGATCATTTTTAAGATCGTTCTGTTGGTCACCTCGACCTGCCCGTTAGCTTGTGAATGGGTAGGGGAGGAGTACCTATTCTGGATGCCGAACGAATCGCAGAACTCTCTAAATCCTTTGCTGTCGAACTGCCTGCTGTTGTCGGTGATAATACTTCTTGAGACGCCGAATCGGTATATGATTGACTTCCACATAAAGTCTACTGCCTTATGTTTGGTGATTTTGGCCAATGGCTCGGCTTCTACCCATTTGGTGAAGTAGTCAATTTTTACTACTAAGTACTTCACTTGACCTCTCCCGGTCAGAAAAGGCCCTACAATGTCGATTCTCCATTGGGCGAATGGCCATGGGATGGTGATTACAGTGAGTTCTTCCAACAGCTGTTTGGGGATAGTTGCAAATTTTTGGCACTTGTCGCATTTCTTGACAAAGTCCTCGGCGTCTTTTTATATGATGGGACAGTAATAACCAACCCTTAGGATTTTTCTTGACAGGACCTGAGCACCCGAGTGATTGCCATATACCCCTTCGTGTACCTCTTTCATTATATACTCAGATTCTTCTTTCGAGATGCACCTTAGGTAGGGTACCGAGAAGCCGCATTTGTAGAGAACGTCGTCGATGAGCGTATACTTGCTTGCTCGGTACTTTAATTTTTTTGCTTCTTCTTGGTCAGTAGGTAGTTGACCGTCTCGCAGAAAGTTGATTATACTCTATGCCCCGATTATACAGACCTATGCCAAGCTTACTACTAGTGGTGTCTCATTCTAAGCGATACTCGGTTGGGTCAGGTACTCTGTTAATATTCCTCAGCTTGCTGGATGTAATTCCTGGGGATTCTCTCAATTAAGAACTTGTCGAACTGAACCTTGAGCTATTCGGTGATAATTTTGTAAGCTTTTATTCGATTTTCTCGTACTTCGTATTGTCCTTTGATTTGACTGACCAATAGCTGCGAGTCACTAAGAATTCTGACCTGTGTAGCCCCCAATGCTAGTCCCAATCTAAGGCTGGCTATGATAGCCTCGTATTCAGCTTCGTTGTCGGTCGCTCGGAAACCGAAACGTATAGAATATTCCAATTTGTCTTTTTGTGGGGAGACGAGAACGAGACCAACGCCACTGGCCGATTGGTTTGTGGATCCATCCATGCTAATTGTCCACACCCGACGAGCATCGAAGGCTACCTCGGCCCCTGGGTCGATCGTTGAGGGATTGGCCTCTGTGGGAGGGTGCTCGGTGGGTGGGGTCTCGACCGTGAACTCTGTGATGAAGTCTGCCACTGCTTGCCCTTTGATGGCCAGTCGTGGTCGATACTGGATGTCAAACTTGCCTAGTTGACAACTGGGCCAGGCGACCTGAGGTCTCTGGCCTTTGCAGTATCTGCCACAATGATTGATCGGTCAGCACGACTATAGTGTGAGCTTGGAAGTAGGGGCATAATCATCTAGCTGAGATTACCAATGCGAATGCATTGCTACTCTACCCGAGGGTATCTGGATTATACTCTACGAAATGCTCGACTTGTGTAGTAAATGGGCCTCTGAGCCCCTTTATCTTCTCGAATAAGGGCCGAGCTCACTGCCGTTTGGGAGACAACCAAGTAGAGTAAGAGCTCCTCTCCAGGAACTGCTCGAGAGAGAAATGGGAGAGAGGCTAAGTATATCTTGAGGTCGGTGAATGCTTGTTCACAAGTTTCAGTCCATTTGAATGTTTTCTTCAAGACACCGAAGAAAGGTGTGCATCGGTCGGTCGCCTTGGATATGAACCGATTTAAGGCCGCTAATCGACAGGTGAGCTTTTGTACTTCCATGATCGTCTTTGGGGACTGCATCTTTAGGAAAACTTTAATCTTCTCGGGGTTAGTTTTAATCCCTCATTTGCTGACCATAAATTCGAGGAACTTGCCTCCTGACACCCCAAATGCACATTTGGCTAGATTTAACTTCATGTTGAAGCCATGCAGTACTTGAAAAGTTTCTTCGAGGTCAGTGAGGTGATCAGCAGCTTCTTTGCTTTTTGTCAATATGTCGTCGACGTAGACCTCCACATTTCTTTCTATTGACCCAGATATAAAACCTAGAGGGGGGTGAATAGGTTTACTAGCAAACTTAAACGCTTTTTAATCTCCTTTACAAATTCTAGGTGCGGAAGCTATATGTGTGTGTGTGCAACAAGTATAAACGAATAAATATGCACAAAAGGTAAAGAGATAGGTACAGAGAAAATCAAACCACAATACAAGAACGTATAGTGGTTCGGCCAAATCCCGGCCTACGTCCACTCTCTCAAGCGTACTTGAGTTTCCACTAAAGGGAAGTGCTTACGGGTGCATTCCAAACCGGATACAAAGGATTTGCAGGCGATCCTTCGACCTAGAAGATTTACTGACAATCTTGCAACCAACTATTGTTGAGGCCAATCGAAGCCTATTCTTCGGTTGTGGGTGAAGCGGAACCACCTTCTTCCTTGAAGCGAAGAGAAACCACCAATTTCGTTGAAGAGAAATTGTTGAGGCAAGTAGCAGCTTGGCTCTTGCAAGGTAGTGACAAAGGCTTTGTCCTCTTTGGGAGGTGATAATACAATATTCAAAGCTCACTACAAGATTCTCTCACTCTCAAATGATATACAATCAATAATACAATAGAGGAGAGGAGAAAATAACCAAATCTGGTATAACAACCAGAAATTGAAGGCTCAAGAGATGTGGAATTAGATTCTGAGCAAGAGGCTAGGGTTTTGATTGCTAGAAGATGTGTATGATGTTTGCACTTGTTCTTCCCTCTCTTTTCTTCTATGTTTCTTGACCATCAAATAGGTGTTGAAGCCCCTTATATATCCCCTCCAAGAAAACAGACCGTTGGGGTCATTAAATGCACAAAATCTTCCCGTTGGAGCATTAGAATTTTGAATTCCCGATCAAAAGTGTCGACCTAAACTGATAAGGGTAGACCTTTTTATGAAACAGAGGAAAAGGGTCGACACTTTCCCTTAAAGGGTTGACCTTTTTTGTTCCATCGAGGAGAGAGAAAAGGCGCAGCACATTTGGGTCGACACTTTTGAGAAAGGGTCGACACTTTTGACTGCTGAAATTT
>JAUTBS010430479.1:0-15845 GCA_032361285.1 Aequorea victoria | reverse complement strand
ATCATTTGCCTCCAAGTAAACAAGTATTGATGCCAACTGTATTGGTAGTAAAACCGAAGTTCACTCCAAGTATGTTCTTTTCCACCCCATTTTCTGCTCGGATTGAATCCCTGATCCCTCCTAAAGGTTTCTCCATTCCCAAGTTCAACTCCTATGACGCGCAAATGAATCCCAATGCTCATATCAGTCATTATCGCCAGATGATGACCCTATGGAGTAACAATGATTCACTATTATGTAAGGTTTTTCCTTCTAGTCTCGGCGAATCCGGCTTAAGATGGTTCGTCAGGTTACCAGCGGGTTCTGTCAATAGTTGGGGAGAGCTGGCCACGGTCTTCGTGGCCCGGTTCGTTACAAGCACAAAAGTCTCA
Source organism: Aequorea victoria (assembly GCA_032361285.1). NCBI lineage: Eukaryota > Metazoa > Cnidaria > Hydrozoa > Leptothecata > Aequoreidae > Aequorea > Aequorea victoria. The sequence goes on along the minus strand of JAUTBS010430479.1, from coordinate 15,474 downwards.
AAGGACATTGACACCCTCCTAGTGCTTAAACGAGGCCGAACGGAATCACTGCGAGCTTATGCTAGCAGATATTGAGAGGTTTACAATGAGGCCGATAATTGTGGGGAGGATATGGCCGTATCAGCTTTTCGACTGGGACTTCTTCAGGGGAGCGAGCTAAGAGGCGCTTTGACCATGGAGCCACCTAAAACAATTGTTGAGCTGATGAACAAGGTGGAGCAGCATATTCGGAAAGATGAGGTATAAATACCCTCCCAAATCGTATTCATCGTACACGATTTGGTGTGAATACCCTCCCAAATACCCTCAATTATCAGGGTTTGGTGTGAAAGTTTAGGATGAGGATAAGGCGATCCTACTCCTGGCATCACTGCCATCATTCTATTTTATGATCATCTTGTGACTACCCTGATGTACGGAAAAGAGACACTGAAACTTGAGAAAGTCACCAGTGCTCTTGTGTCACACAAGAAGATGAAGAGAGAAGATCCACATAATGTAGTCCTGGTTGTGGAATAGTTAAACCGATGCAGGAGCAGCAGTAGATCGAGGAATGGGCATTCTAACGGCAGTCAGTCGACTGAAAGAAAGGATGTAGAATGCTTCTATTACCACAAGATTGGTCACTACAAGAGTAGGTGCCAGGAATTGAAAAACCATATTGAAGAAAAAAGAAAGGGAAAGAAAGCGGCGTCAGACTCAGTCAGTTATGCAGGAGGTTCATCAGACAGTGAGATAGAGTCAGATGTACTTTCAGTACTTTTAGTTTTTTTAGATATTAATTTTCTGTCAGAAGCTTGGATTTTAGATTCTGAATGCTCATTTCATATGTATCCTAACAATGATTGGTTTGAGACCTACGAATCCTGTGATAGCGGTACAGTTCTAATGGGGAACGATGCAGCATACAAAGTTTTTAGAATTGGTACTGTTAGAATTAAGATGTTCGAGGGGATCGTCAGGATTTTAGAAAATGTCAGACACGTTTTAGGGCTAAGGAGAAATTTGAACTCTTTAGGCGCCTTGGATTCTTTGGGCTACGGTTCCACAGAAAAAGGTGGAGCTATGAAGATCAGTAAAGGTTCGATGGTAATCATGAAAGGGCAGAAAATTGGGCGTCTCTACAGACTAATAGGGAGCACAGTGGTAGGTGGAGTTACACCTGCAGTACCAGCACAGTTAAGCGACTGTGAGACGAGTTCAGTGCAACAACGGATGCAGTTGAAGAACAGAAAAGAGGAGAAAAGATATAAATACAAGGGTTCCTTATCAGTTTTTCACAAGAGACAGATTTTGTTAGTCTTTCAAGTGCTATTTAGATAGAAGAAGGCTTGTGAGACTAGAGTGTTGGTGAGGAAGAGTTGTAATCTGTATTTTCATATAGTGGATTAATCTACTTCTAGCCCGAGAACGTAGGCGGTCAACCGAACCACGTTAAATCTTTGTGTTCTACACTTTCTATTCTTATCTTGCGTTGTTTGATTCGTTGATTGGTATTGTTGGTTGGTCTATCGTGGATTTCAATCATTCTTGATTGGATCAAAGTCGTTCGTGTTTGTGGACAAATCGCTTTCGCCGCCCAACAGGTTGTCCTTGAGCCATAATGGGATGACATGGGTTGGAAGAAAAATCTTCCTGTGTCATTTTCATCATTCACTCCATCACATGACCATTTTTTTCTTTCTTTTCCTCTTTTTTTATTTATAATAATTGTCCCATCACATACCTCTCCTCTCATGAATATATTTAGGTATATATACATGTGTATATTTGTATCTTGATTGTGAGAGAATTATGAGAGAAAAGTCTTCCAAAGTTTCATCCCTTGTATTTTATATTTTTCTTCCTTTCTCCCATTTTTTTTTTGAATAGAAAAAGGTCACCTCAATTCCCCTCTCCTCTCATGGGGATGAATTTTTATGCGTACACATGTGTATATAAATATTTATGTGCCTTTTTTGTTAAGAGGTTTATGGAAGAAAATTATTTTAAAAGTCTCATGAATAGTCTTTCCTCCCATTTTTCTTTTTCTTTATACTATTTTCTTAATTTTGTCAAATCATACTTCTCTCTTCTCATTAGAGACATCCATAGATATATATATATATATATGTATATATATATATATGTATATACACGTGAGATAATTTGAAGACTTAAAGGAATAGATAACCCAATCCCTCAAGCAATCCAAAACTCCCATCAATTAGGTCATTTTTTCTTTTTTTTTCTTTTAAAATAAATTGTTAAATCACTCCCCCTCTCCAAAAGGGAGCCGGCCAACATGGAGTTAATATCATATATATATATATATTATTTTATAATTTTAGAAGATTAAAAATAATCTTGGGTTCAATTTCAACTTTTGGGTCAAATTTTCCTTTCTTGGATCATTTCTTGGTTTGGGCCAAATAGTTAAGTATTTGGGTTTAATTGTTTATATATATTGGGTTATTAATATATTTAGCCCAACATCCAAATTAATTCCCTCTTTGGGTCTTAATCAATCTTAGGCCATTTTGGGTTCCTTCATGAATTTCTATTCTTGGACCTCTAATTAGTCTTTTGATTCTTGAATTAATTAGACCATCATTAGTTGGGCTTAAACCTCCCCCTTACCCAATCTCTTTCTTAACTTTTTGGGTTTTAAGTGTTTCTAGGCTTTACTTGAGACTATTTCAATTTTCTTCGCATTTTGAGTCTTTCAGAAGACTTTCCAATATAGCTTTCAATTTATGATTCTAAGTCTTAAATATTTTCATCTTAGTCACCTCTTAGGTTTATTTTTTCTTTTGTTTCAAATCTTTCTTCCTTTAATCTTAGGGTTTGAATTTTACTCGTCAAAGCTTACAGCTTTCATTCAAAACTTAATGCTTAATAAATGTGTCGTGAAAGGTGAGGTGTCACACCCTCGGTTTCCCAATATTGCTTAAGTGGAATCTCACAACTCTGATGAAAACATTGAAAAAGAGAAGGTTGGAGTCTCTGAATCCTAATGAAGCAAGTGTATAATGCAGACAATCCCATACTTTGTACAAGTTGATTTTTTCATAACGAGTTGTACCATTCTCCAAAAAACTATGGCAATGATAATTTTATGTATGAAATGAAACAAATGAATGTATGTGTCATTTAGGGTAAGCAAATTATTTGGTGTGTTAATCGCATGTTCTGAACAAAGTGAAGTCTTTGTCCCTTGTGGTTTAAATTTATCAGTATATCATCGTCACAAGATTCCCTGTATATTTGTGCATGGAATTCAAGAATTGGTTATGGTAAATTCATCATTTTTTTTTTATATTTTCTGTTGATATGAAATTTATCAGTACATGTTAGAGTACCTTGTTAGGTGTGGAAAAAAGAAATTTGAAAATATAATTTGATAGATTGAAATATAATCAATCAATTTCCAAGATTCTTTGACTAACGTCTGCATTTCATTTTGGTATCTTTCTTACTAAATAGATATTTTTCAGTTGCAATATTCCTTATAAGTGGAAAGTGTTAAATATATCAGTAACCTTATTGAGTAAGCTTAATTCATCTGATAAAGCTTAAACCATATATTCTGGTATGAATTTTATCATCCACTGAGATTTAATGTATTCATTTGAGCATAGTAATACTCTGTTCAAGTGTTTCATGAAGGAGCAATGCCCTAAAAAAGTAAAGGACTGCCTGCCTCTTAGCACACTTTCTTAAAATTGTTATTTCTTCCTTTTAATTTTTTCATTCAGGTTCACTTTGATTTAAATGCTGCAATTATTCTTCTTTATCTATGCAATAGTACGTGTATGCAACTCACATTTGTCTTAATTTTACATACAGGTTAGTAGTGAAGATTTAAGACCAACCGAGAAGGAAGTTAAATGCTTAAACCTAAATGTAGTGAAAAGTTTGAACAACAATGCCAATGAAGAACACACACCCAATAGTGGAAGGTCCCAAAGTGATCCAACAGGTGTTGACCCACCAACAGAAGGGACACAACCACCAGGTTCAGACTCCATCAAGTTTGCATGGCACCCCGCAACCAAGTGATGATGTTGAGGTTGACGTATTAAAGGCCAACTTAGGCTTGAACAATAGTGAGGCATCAACACTGGGTGATTTTTGTGATATGATCATAGAAAGTGCTCAACAATCAATGGAATATCCCATCCTTGAAGATGTTGACATCATCTATGGAAAGACTAGGAGCACTGATGAAGAGATGGACCAAAATGACCACAATGAATTAGGGGGAAACATCAAGTCCTGTGCGGGAAAGAAGCAATGACAAAGTTGATCAAATTGAGAAAGATAAAGAAGAGGCTTTTGCTAAGATAATAAAGCTTCAAAAAGAAAAGGAGAGCTTGGAGGTAGATTGTGCAAGGATGGCGATAATGATAGATAAACTTAATCAGGAAATGTTGATGTTGTGCTGAACACAAAAATGTCATCATCTGAAGCAAAACTACAAGAAGCAAATGATGACCTGCAAAAGAGACTCCAAAGTGAAAATGCTGAGCTTGCTGAAATGAAAAATGTTATGGAACAATTGAAGGTTGCAAATGCTGAGATGGAGATAATGTTGGAGGAGAGGGCAATCCACGAGATCACACAACAAGCGCAACAATATATAGCTGGACCATTGGAGGGAAAGAAACAAAATTCAATGGTGAGAAAGATCAAGGAGAAAGAGAGGAAAGATAACAAGAACTCTGATTACGAGTACTTCGAAAGGAAACAGAAAAAACAAAAAAAGTGAAGGAGAACTACAGCAGCCCCAAGAGTTAAGGACAACTGTCAGCCACTTGAAAAGAGATAATGAGATTGTAGATGTTGAAAAAATGTGCATTGGGGACCATCTATCAAATGTTAAACTCCCAAGACTCAACGAGAACTGTGAACTGTACGAGGCAATAGAGCACAACAATCGAAATTATCTAGATAGACCCTGGGCCGAAGGGAATGGCAAATATGCTCCTGCTGAATTAAAACACTTATAAAAATGATGAAATATATCATTACATACAGTATCGTTTCGTAGTAATCATATGAGCCATGAAATAATATAATTGGTGTGAAATTTAACGGTAGAACTTGGTTACAAGTGATTCACTGTATATTTGTTCATGGCATTGAAGAAGCTCTGTTTCGTTTATTTATCACCAATTGACTTTAACCTCACCTGTTTTGAGTTCAATAGATTTTGCAGTTCAATGGTGTGATTTTCAAAGAACCATAACAATTGTGTTTTCATAGAAGACATCAAAGACCTCATATTTGGATCGATAACAAGAAGCAATAGGAGTACACATTTAAAACTAAAAACCACATTGCTACAATAACACAAAACCCCTTAAAATTGACTCCTTAAAATAGCAATACTTCAAAGCATCCACTAATACCGATATATTTCCTAACAGATGATAGATGCGTACGGGGAGTTCGTAATGCTTGGCCAACAATTGGGAATGCACGATGATGATAAATCCTTCATATTCATGAGTTTGTTCTTGGTAGGCATTTGAATATTAAGTTCCTCCTTGTGTAGTGGTAGCAAGATTCACCCTATGCAATTATGCTTTCTCAGGAAATCGTTAACAACAAAGATGCAGAAACTCGGGACAAAATTTTAGATAGACATATAGGGCCAGCATTGAGTTATTGATACATGCAATTTCTAATATACCATTCAAACCATTGAACCTTGTTAGTGTTCCACACGGAGGAAGGTATATGGATGCACTATAACTCAATGAGGCCAAGGAAAGGAAGGGACAACCACTACTACCATGCAAACAAAGTGGTAATTTCATAGCACACACTTATTCAAATTTCATTACAATTATCTACATAACACTCAATGTACATGGTTTATATTATGGTCACAGAAGAAGTACATGGATAACTACTGCAAAAATATTTCGAATGGAGCTTTGCAAACCCAGGATTTTTCGCAAAAAATCATATCTGTGAAGGACAACAACCCACAACAACAGCTTGGCACGTAAGTGAAAAAAATAAAAAACTCGATATTGCAATTAATTACCTGGAAGATTTAATTGATTATTTATCAGTTCTGAATCCTTATCCTTAACTTGTTTGTTGCAGTCTTGATTGCGGTATCATCGTCTGCTACATCATCAAGCAATATGTAGCGCATTTAGAGATCAATAGCAACTTCACCCATGAAGACAGTCAACGATTCCGACTCGTAATGCTTCTCGGTTCCCTGTGCAACCCTGGAAGAACTTGTGAAGTTGAAATTAATTAGTTCGATGAAAAATTGTAACACGGATGTTATGGGCTGTGTTAGTTGAAAGTAGGCGTTTTGACGAAGACTTGTAATTGAAATGTTAAGTTATTTTTTGGGGATCGCAGCTTCTACATGTTATGGGTTTTTATATGGATTGTAGATACAGATTACACTGGATGATATTGGTTATTTTTTATTAATGTAGGTGTTCTGATGAACACTTTATATTACAATGTATAGGGTGGTATTTTGGATTAATATGCATTTTTTTGTGTGCATTTGTTAGTGGTTGAGAATTGACTCATGCGTAGATTAAAATAGAAGCGCATTGTATCAGCTTCTAAATTGATCTTTTAATATGAAAGAAACGGGTTGAGAAAATCACATTTCAAACAATAAAGACTTCGAAAAAATGAATCAAACATTTAGGTTTTCATAAATTTATCATTTATGCATGAACACCTCTTGGTTTCGTAATCTTGTGGCTGTGTGTGAAATTTATCAGTTAAACCTGACAGAAATCAGATTGGAAGTGAAATTTATCAGTGAAGTCTCCGAACTGTAGAAATGAATAAAAAAACCAAACCCACTTGAAAATGGTGACAGTGTGGGCAACTCACAAATTTAAAGCTCACAATGAAACAGTGCATTCTATTCAATCACAAAATCACTGCATTATGTAACATTCCAAAAAAACCAATAAATCTCAACAAATTAAGAATTTCATTTTATTTAACTTTAACCAAGCTGAAAGAAGTAAGTAAAGTGAATCAACTAAAAAACAAAACAATTATTAATCTACCAATGCCTCCTTACAAGATTTTATATTATGATTTTCAAATTTTTCACACCTACTACACCTTATCTACTTCAACTTCTCACCCTTTGATGGTATTCTCATCTTTCTCGGTCTACCCGGTTGTTTTCTTGCCAAAGGTGGAAGAATAACAACAGTATTAGACACATCATCTTTAGGTTTCCACACTGTGGGAATAGGGCATATCGGGACTGCATAACTCTGTATGTGGTAATATGTATTGACAAATGAATTCCAATGCTTCCCGCACTTCTGGATAGCAACAACAGCATGTGAACAAGGAAAACTGTTAACCTCCCATTGAGAACAAGAACACGTCCTCTCGTTGATATCAACTGACACGGAATGGAATGAGTGCACTTCAAAGACACCATCACCAGACACACTAACAACCCACGCTCAACCATCTTCAAAAGCTTTCTGCAACCTAGAATCCATTTTAGGACATACAATACCATTCCATAGACCTGCCTTGCTTCTCCGTTTAGACATTTGATTCATAATCTTCACTCTAATTTAATCAACTAATTGTGTTATTGGCAAATGTCTTTTTGCACTAATCCAATTATTGAATGACTCTGCAATGTTTGTCCACATCTCCCCGTACCTATACCCTTGAAAATATGCATTTGACCAATATTGAGGAGGGAGATCAGATAAAAATCGTTGAACCTTTTTTCCACCCACTTGAAGTAATTCTGCAAACAATGTTTGAAAAATCTCCGTTGTAGGAGCATATGCACACATTGCTAACATCTGTACCAATTTCTTCCTAAAATCATTTGGCGTACCATTCAAATGATTCCTCAAATTATTCTTCAAATTCTGTAGACAAAAGGCGTGTGGGGATGTAGGGAAAACTTTGGGCATGGCTTCAAGCAATCCGACATTATGGTCAGACACAAATGTAACATTCATTTCTGGAGCAATTATCTTCCTAAGCTGCACCAAGAACCAGTGCCAATTATTCTCGTTCTCAGAGTCAACTATGGAAAAACATAATGGGAATAGGCATGCGCAAACAGAATATAGCATATTAGCAAACAAAAATAACATTGTAATTTAGTACTCTGTGAATGAAATGAAGTGTACTGCATGTCTAAATAAGATTTGGAAGCGAGGAAGAAGATATGTTTTTATGGGCGTCTGATATAATTATCATTTAGCATCAAACAGATTTCAACATACAACATTGCACAGTTATCAATTCAAGACAACCAAAAAAGTACTCTTAAACTTGAATTACCTTGATCACCATCTTTACCAGTGGCAGCAAGTAAGTTACCTTTGTATCTTCCTTTCAAAAATGTGCCATCAAGAAACAAAAGAGGACGACAGTACTTGAAACCACTTATGCAGGCATGAAAAGCGACGAACAATCTTTTAAATCAATTAGTCTCCTAACAATATTGTAACTCAAGCAAACTCCCTGGATTGGCAATCGTTGCAGCATTTATATACCACTTCAATTGATTAAAAAATATTAGGTAATCACCTAACACATCACCCTTGGCCTTCTCCACCCCTATCCAAGCATGATAATAGCTAATTTCTAACCCATAATCAAACTTAAAATCTTGAACAACATCAATTGGCCTTTTAAGTGGTTTGTTACGGACTTCATCAACGATAACGCTTGCCACCAAGTTAGAACTCATATGAGAATTGTTTGTCGTACGTACTGCAGCACCACACGTGTGGATATCTACAAATTTCCGTATGGTAAAGAACCCATTTGATCCATCAACTCTAGCATGGACAGCCCACATACACCCTCTAGTCTCCCTGTACCGACAATGCACAGTAATTCTGACCTTGTCATTTTTTACATAACAAATCAAAACCTCACTCGATACAATATTTCGATAACGCATTCCAAAATTCGCGCGCTCCTCCTTCAAACCTTTCCCCCACATGACTAATACAATTTGTCCAGCTTGCAAATATTAATATTTTATGTTTATGTGAACAAAAGCCAGGCAATAAATCTGTTTACCGACCAATATCAACCATCCATCCCTCACCACAAGCCTCAATACAACCATCTCAGAAATCTTCACCACCATTATTCCCAAAATCTTCAAACCGACCACAAATTTTCTTCCATGCAGACACATTTTCAGAAACAACAACATCAAGACAATAACCCACAATAATACCCATAAGGGTATACAATACCTGCAAGTCATCATTGTTTTCCAACAAACAATCCGAATGGCCAGGAAATGAGTAAGAAAACGATATCGACTCAGGTTTCAAGTTGGACCACTTCTTGCACAAACTAAGCAATGAAGACTTGTAGGAATAATTCTGATTTACCCTTATCGCAGCAGTACACCGTCCATATTTACATAGCAGTATCAATGCACCCTCCATACTTGCCAAATTTCCAAAAAATGACCTGTCAGATTATAACACAATTCATTAATTAAGAAAAACACATATATATACAATGTCAAACGAATCCTATAACTGTATCATTTTCTATTGCAATATTCAGATCAATGATAGGAATTGTAACAGATACAATTCAAAGAATATAGAGATTTGAAAGAATGAAACAAATATTTAGGTTTGGTGAAATTTATCATTTTTGCATGAACCCCTCATGCTTTTCGAAAACTTACTTATAGCTATGTGGGAAAGTTATCAGAATTTTATCAACGGGTACAAATAAACTTACCAGTAATTGAGTTTGACTTTTTGAACAATATGTTTTTTGTTAAATTTATCAGTTCATCATGACAAACATTTGATTGGAAGTGAACTTTATCAGTGAAGCAATTGTAACAGATACAATCATCATTCCATATAGCAATGATACTATCATATATAACGAAATACACGTTGGCATGGTAACAGATAAATCTATCATAAAAATCAAATACAGTTGCAGCCCTTCGCATCCAACATAATTGAACATTACATAAGACAACCACTAAACATATACTAAGAAAATTTGTTCACGGTTAAAATTTTAAAATTAAACATATAAATCTGGCATTTCCACTAGCAACTACAAGTTCAAAAAACACAGGAAGACACATTACAGTGTAAACTGTGAAATTTATCATTTATACAAATTTCATGTCTGATTTTATACGATGCAGCACTGATAAAATCATCAAAATGCAGCACTGACATACTTTACGAGCGTCTAAGAAATCAGTTATATTTCGACTGAAACTTGGATAAACACCAAAAACTCTCCGGTCAAAAATTCTAAACTAATACAATATCAAAATCTATTACACTAACAAAGATGGAACCATCGGAAAACAGATGAAAAATCTATTTCTGTAACAAAAAATAAAATGATTCTTTTATATGATCGAACCACCGGAAACCAGATCGAACCACCGGGAACCAGATGAAAGATTCGAAACAGTTTCAAATCGAAACAACAAAAACATCACTTACCTTAAGTGTAGCTAAACAGTAATCTCTGTAAAAAAAAAATGGGAGAAGACAACCAGAAAGAATGGAAGAAGACGACTAGAATTGATATATGGATCTCAATTCCAAACGCAATAGCCATTCAAAAATGGCCACAATCAAACATCAGTGATTCACGCAATCAGTTGCAGAAATCATGTGAGGAATTGTATGCATATCATTGTATATATCAATCCCAATTTATTTAAAAATATGAAGTTGTTTGACCCAGAAATGAAGGGGGTAAAACTTTCCACAAATATACTTTAATTTTGACAATGGTACTAAAAATATTAAAAAACAGTCAAGGGACTAATCCTCCTACAACACTAAAAAATAGAACTAAACATCAATTAATCCTAAAAAATAAAAATAAAAAGATCACAAGTAGATTCCAATGAGTATTTTTACCCATTGATAAAAATTTAGTAAATTTGAAATTTGCATAACTATCGATTATTTGATTTTTTATTCTCCATTGATAAGATTTTCAGTTACTTACTCACTCCTTTCATTATTTTTTTACACTATTTTTGGATATTTTCAAGGACCATAAATTCTTCCGATTTTTTTTGTTGGTTTTATGTTTTCCTTTCATTTTGTTGGTTAACTTTTCTCATAAAATCATAACTTTTATTTTGTTTTCATTTGATTTTACTGTCCACTGATTTCAAATTAATTCGAGTTGGGTTTCATTTTTAAAAATTCTAGTCTCTTCTTTTTGGGGGGCTTCTTCTCAAAAGAATTGAAAAGTCATGTTATTAGAAACCTCAATTTGTCTATTTTAGTTTTGGTGCATTTCAAATTTATAAGTCTATATAATTACTATTGATATCTAAAGCATGCTTGTCTATGATTGTGACATCCCGATTTCTTAAAATATCTAAAGTGACAATAAACTATAATTTTGCGGAAGACTTAATAAAACTATCTATCCATTCTAAAATATCGTACGAGCAAACTTAAAATATTACATCTCGAGGTTTAACGCCTAATATAAAATAGAGAAAAAAAAATTAAAATGTTCAACGGTGCATAAAGTAAACTTAGAATCTAAACTAGACATAGTCAAGTAATCCACGGTCCTTGTTGCTCATCCTGATGATTTCTCGCATTCTCATAAGCAATTTCGGGACCTGGCATGAAATGTTAAGAGCTGCGAAGTCCAGAGAAAATATAACCGAAATACAACAATACTCTAGCATAACACATATACATCTTTTTTTTTAAATAAACAATACAATAAAGGCAGTAAATTACAAAACATATGAGAATTATACTCCAATTAATTTCAAATCCTAGGTTTGTTAACTAAGTAATTTCTATGATCCATTTAATCGAAATGGGTCATCCTATCCCAAACCACACAGATATGGACACCTCGACTGATCAACACCCTCTTTGCAGTCGAGATGTCATCTTTGTTGAATTTATTACTTGACAGCGACATCCCCAAGACAAGGGCGTAGAAAAGTAATAGTAACAATGTCACGGCCCAAACCCATAGAAAAAGGTTCGTGACTAAACAGTAAAATACAAATTCACCCAAGGCCATTTTTTTATTTTTCACCTAATGATAAAAATAATTTAGTAAAAATAAATATCTCTTAAATTCCATAAAATGATCTTATTTGCTTGTTTATAAAAAAAAAGTTTAATAATTCAAAATTTGAAAGAGTGTTATTACTGCAGAAGACGTTTAATTAAGCAAAAAGATCTAAAATAACCCTTGGATCAACTATTAAAGGTAAGAAGGAAATAAACAAATATATATAGACTGTGTTTGTATCATCGACCCACATCCCGGACCGGATAATAAAATGTGTACAACTAGCAACAAAAACTAATCTAACACTAAAACCTAAACGTAAGCTATCAAGATAAACACTTTCTCATCTTTTTGTCGCTACCTGTCAAAAACTGGATGAACAACAATAACATAAGCATTTAAGCTAGTGTGAGGGTACAGATGAAACTAAATTTACTTTATTTAAAAAGAAATGTTTTTCTTTCCAAAACTCTTTTCTACCCATTTAAAATCTAATATACTTTAACCAGTTTGAATATTCAAATAAAGGTAGAAGAATACGGTTAACCATATAAACCATCTTGAAGAATGTCATAACATTGGCATGGTCAGTTATAGAGAGCGACCCTATACTAAAAATGGGATGATATCATTCCGTACCACCTCACCTGTGATCTCCAGTATATATTTTTAATGCCCCGAGACAAGAATCTCCGGTATATATTTTTAATCCCGCGGGACGGGATCCACGATATAAACACGAGCATGCATTCTCAGGCTTCAATAATAATTGTAAACATGCTCTCATATCAATACATTTCACAAACATGCTTTCACAGTAGTACAATTTGTAATCATGCTTATACAGCGATAGAATTTGTATAAAAAATAAGCAGTAAAATTGAAATTCATTTGTAACTCACCTTATGTCTGTAAACTTAAGACACAGTATCGTTGAATCCTACTGGGGTCCAGTTAAAAGACATAGTAGACACATCCTTACAAATGTATCACAATAAATCATTTAAAATTTAAAACGTGCCTAAGGTGCAGGTTCAATGGTAGTTTGGTCACAAAGGGGTAAAATGATCATTTTATCACATTATATTGAAATTCATGTTTTAATCTCCTTCAGGATTTTTGGATGTCCTGAGTTCATATATCATCAAAAATTGCATTTCAACTCATTTTGGTATAGTTTGTTCAAAAAATTTTAAAGTTCTTCATTTTATTTTGTAAGTATGGAATGTTGGTTTTAGGATCATGTTTGGTTGACAATTAAATAACCTTAATGGAACTATTTTTGGCTAAGCTTGAAATTTTTGAATAGGTGAAATTTGGGGCTTCAAAACGAGTGGTTATAATACTATGTTTGGAATTCTTAAGTGTGAATGGAAACTAGCCAAATTTGACAACAAGTCACTTTGGTAGTATTTTTCAGAATTTTAATCAACCTTTTAACCAAATTATCTTTTAGCTCTGACCATATTTAAATTAGGGTTTCTACATGAAAGTTGCAGAACTTCATGTAATATTTCTATTTGAACAAGAATCATTTGAGGTTTGTAGAGGTCTTGGTGAGGGTTCAAAGTTTGGTGTCCAAGACTTACAAATTTTCTCAACTTTGGACTAAATTGAGGTACAATCTTTGGTCTGATTTTCACCTAGATTCTTGGCTCTGTTTGAGAAAACTCCAAACATCAAAATTGTAGCCTATAATCTCATATTTCCATGGGTTTAAGAATCACATAATTCTGAGCTCCATATCAACAGATATGACCTCTCAAAGTTGGCTGTTCCAACTTGTTCCCAAGATTTTCAGCTTTGAGGGTGTCAGTTTTCACTTCGAATTTCACCTAGGTTAGGGCCTGAGTTTGGACAAACTTAAAACACAAAACTTGTAGTTTTATGTGTCTTAGTTCCAAAAGTTCAAGAATTTCTAGATTTGTAGTTTTGTACACCAAGTTATGGCCTTCGAACCAGGAATGGTTTGAAGTGTCTAACTTGAATTTCCAGATTTCCCAAAATTTCTCCAAATCTTTGGGTCGAAATTTGAGGGGGTTATGGATTGAATTTGGAGGAATTCTAAACATGAAAGTTGTATATTATCAAGTTATCTTTCCAAATATTCAAAGTGTGTATAATTTGGATCACTATGGATTGAGTTAGAGGCCTCGAATCAGGGCTAGTCCAGAAGCTCCAAACCAGAATTTTTGAGTTTTGTTCAAATTCTTGCAGACCTTTGGATTAGTTTTAACCTATGATTCTAAAGGAATTATAGAACATCATAAACGTGAAAGTTGTAGATCTTGGTCTAAGCCTTCTATAAAGATAAAGATCATTAAATTCCATACTATGAGCACCAAGATATGGCCTTCTGAGTTTTCGGCCATGAAAATCCAAAAAATTGCCGAAATCATTTTGGTGTTTTTTGGGTTTTTTGGCGATGGTGGCTGCCACAGCGGTGGATGGTGGTGCTCGGTGGTGAGGGTTGGCGTGTGAGAAGAAGTGTGAGTGGGTTGTGGTGGAAGTTCGCGGTGCAGCAGTATCGCGGAAATAGGAGAGGGAGGTTGGAGCTCACCGACGACGGGAACGGCGACGAGGGATAGCGGCAACGTTTGGGGTGGCTCCGGGGGTGAGGTTCGGTGGTGATGTGATGGTGCTCCGGCGGTGGGGCTGGCTGCTCCTCCCTCTATCCCTCAGATTCTCTCCCTCTTTTTTTCCTTCTTTCTTCTTCCTCTGATTTCCAGCGATGTTCACAGGTTGTGTATGGAAATATTTCTAATTCTTTGGCTTGAATGAATCTTTATATACTCCCCTTGATGGCTTCATGTGTCCCCTTATGCCATGTGTCAAAAAATTAAATTTTCTCTCTCCTAGTCACCTTTTAGGTGATATTTTTGTCCTCAAAAATATTTTAAAAAATAACTGTCTCAGAAAAATTTCAAGAATTTATTTTATTCTAATTACAACATTCTAACATTCTAAGATTTTATTCTAATTACAACATTCTATGAATTATGAATCTCGATACGATTGATATCGGTACTCCGTACAACTTAACGATCTCTCAGAGATAGATCTCGGCTAGCCGATCCATGCTACGCATGTTTTTGTTGGGTAAGAAGTGTGCCAATTTTGTCATTCTGTCCACGATCAGCTATAAAGAATTATTCCCTTTTGACGGTGTAGATAAGCCCAAAACGAAGTCCATCGCGATATGCTCTCACTTTCACTCGGCTATCGATAAGGGTTGTAGTAATTCAGCCGGTTTCTCACGCTCGGCTTTGATTTGTTGACATGAGAGGCAATGACTAACGTAGTTCACAATATATTTCTTCAATCCCATTCACCAGTAGACGTTTTTCAAATCACGATACATCTTTACTTGTCTGGGGTGTACGGTGAATTTTGATGCGTGTAATGTTGGAGATCCGGAGATCCCGATAC
>JAUTBS010430368.1:0-15853 GCA_032361285.1 Aequorea victoria | reverse complement strand
TGATGACCTAATAAGACTTCCCAAGTCTTCTAATAGGGTACAAATGGTAAGGGAATTGTCATCTCAAGAATGATGAGAAATGGGGAAAATAAAAATACATTAATTTTTCTTTGGGTAGTTTTCTCCCATAATTTAATTATTCTATGTATTCTTATCTTCATGAAATATTTTTATGTGTATAATAATCTCCCACAATAATTTAGTTAGTGTAAAAATGAATTAATAAGCCAAACACACCTTACTTTTGAATTAAGCAAAAATCCCATCACATCTTTTCTCTTAATTTTTCATTTTTCAAAATTAATTAATTGTCACATTACATTCTCTTACTTGGGGTCCAAGGGTGGCCGGCCAAGGGCATGTTTGTCATTTTAAAATTGTTTTATTTTGTTATTTATTAATTTAGATAATTAATGTGGGACTTTTTAGTCTTTAATTATAAAATGGGACTTTTATGTAATTTCCAACACTTAGTTTATAAAATGAACTAAATTTATTTAATTGGGTTTTAAAATAAAAATTTAATTTATTGACTTAATTAATGAGTTCATGTGCTTGAATTTCCATGTTGAACTTTTATTCAAAATTTCAAGTCTTGATTGTGATCTAGGTTACCGATCTTAGTTCTTCAAACTTGTCTTTAAATCTAATTAAGTTCTAAGTGTAAGCTTCTACTTACTTAGTTATTGTTAGTGTTCAACTCTTCTTCAACACTGTTAGGGTTTATGGAGTTTGGATTTTAGGGTTTGAATACTTATTAAACCAGTTAGTGTAAAATTTCACCTAGGTTAAAGTGTCGGCAAAAACTGGGTATTTACAGGTTCCCTTAACGGGACATATCATTCCATTTTACTTTAAAGGCATTTAAGTCATAACATCTCATTTTCAACCAATTGGAAGATATAAAGTTTATTCCAAGTATATACAGGTAATCATTCCTTAGTAACAAGCGTTTATGCCATGATTTTGAAGGAAAAATAATTAACATTATGTAAAGCATTTAGACATTTACTTCATTCTTTCATCAAGTTTGGAGATATGAAAAGTTTAATGAAAATACGTAGCATGAGAGCCACTCACCTGAGGTTCACGCTAAGCTCGAAACAATTAGAATGTATTCAACAATTCGTATGTCAACTTGAATATGTGGCACAAAACATCACACTCTAATAAAGCAATTAAACTATTTAACTTTATCCAAACGGACCCTTCCCAGTCATTGAAGGTTTATTCTAAGCTTCTGGTGTTAATTAATTCATTAATTAACTCATTTCATCCTTTAAACTAAAGTCAAATAGAGCCTGAGCTCTTTGGAATTAATTTTGTGCATTATACTAAGCATAAAGTGATTTAAAGTATTTTAAATAGTTATCCAAACGGAGCCTAGAAGTGAAATATTTTAATTTTTTAAAGGTTCAGGTCTCTTGTGTCGACACAAAGAAATTTAGTGTCGACACAAAGATGGTTCAAGGCTCTGGGTCGACACAAAAGGAGTTGGTGTCGACACCCAAGGGGTTCTGATCCAAGCCAAGGCAAAAAGGTTCGACACCAAGGAGGTTTGGATTGACACCAGGGCCAAAAAGGGTCATTAGGGTCGACACCAAAGGAGTTTGGGTCAACCCCCAGTGGTCCAGACACAAAAGGGTCGACACCTTGAAGCCAAGGGTCGACACAACGGAAGAAAAACATAACAGTAGCTCACCATTTTTGCCATCACTTTCTCTATAATGGAAATTTTTGTATGAGGTAAACTCCACTGGACAGAAGACATCCGGGGCTTCAATGTAGACATAAGAATGACCCTATTTGGATTTTGGATGATTAAGTTATGTCCGTTTGAAGTCAGAACACAAAAGTTGTGACGAAAACAAGACTTCGGGCTGAGTTCAGCAAGGAAGGGTCGACACCTCCATCCTGGGGATCGACCCCTCAGGTCGGGACAGCCATGGTTGGGCTCTATAACTTGAGTTTTTTTCATGATTTCTTCATTCCTCTCTTTCCTTAATCATTACCAATGATGTTTTATCATATTTTAGAAAGATTTAAACATATTTTGGTGGTCGATTACACATTACTTTTATACATTGTTCTTCTAATATGAAATATCACTTTTACACATATATATATTTATACATACTGATATCTCAATATATATATCTTCTGGTCTTTGATTCTCTTGATCTAAACATGACATAATTCTAATTATTTACATGCTTTGGTGATCCAATTATTCACTAACCATAATCTAAAATGTGATAATATGTATATGTATATATATATATATTCTTACTATTTTTTTAAGAAAACGAAATAGGGGAAAGTTCCTTACTTGAGATCACCTAATGGTGATGGAGACAAGGAACAGATGTGATGATGATGATGATCGCAAGGTGAGTATGATGGTGGTGTTCACCGCGGCGTCTCAACGTGATTGGTGGTGGCTGGTAGACATCGGCGGTGGAGGAGGAACCAGAGGTTCGTGTGATAGAGAAGGATGGCGAGATACAGAGGGTTCTACGGTTTAGAGATCTAATTAAAAGGGGGAATGAGAGCATATTTTGTGGAGCAAATCCCAAAAATCCTTTTCCCCAAAACTTATCTTCCAAAACCGTTGCTTGTTTTAAGGAAAGGGGTTGACCCAATCCAATCTTTTCATCTCGTCTGCACAACTGTTAACATAGCTGATTTAAATTTCCTCTTTTCTTTTATTTCTTTCTTCTTTTAATTAACTCAATTAATTAATAACACACTAATTTAATTAAAACTTAATTGGTCTCTTATTAATTTAATATTTTCAGAACCTATTTCACCACTTTAATAAATATTTTAATTAATCCAGTTGTTAATTAATTAAATAATTTACTACATTAATATTTATTTTAAAAAAATTTAAATTTTACCGAGTTTTACACATACTTGGCCAGATCAGAAGAAAAAAGGGGAGAAAAAAGAAAAAGAAGAAGAAGAAGAAGAAGAAAAAGAAAAATGAGAAGACCAAGGAAGCTATGATCATCTTCTAAGACCAAGAACCAACATGTAATAGACTTTCTAAACTCCTCTTTTCTCTCCTAATATCATTTTCTAATCTTTAATCCTCTCTAAGATAAAAGAAACATGGACAAAAATGAATAAGAAAGAAGATGAACCATGGAACCAAGAATATGAGCTTAGAACCTTGTTCTAGGGAAGTTATGTAAGGACATAAGATGAAGTATAAATAATGTAGAAAATGATTAAGAACCTTTTTATGAACATGTTATATTGTTGTGATATGTTTGGATATGTTTTGGATGTGTTAAAATAGTAGAAATTATTCGTTGTATATTTTCGCAAAGAAATCATAAAAATAGTGTGGCCTTCATGCTATCTCCAGAATTTTTGTGTGAACCCAATCATCCCCAAATTAAAAACTGGTTCTAACAGAGGCTCTTTAGGATGTCTTGAGTGTGTGTAATTTTTATTTGGACCCAAAATCGTATTTTTGAACCTCTTTTCTAATTTTGAAATTTCTGTGACAAAGAGACAAAATAACAGTCCAATTTGAACCCTTGTAGATTGTTCTATATAAATTCCCTTGAGCTGATCCACCTATCCAAGAAAAGTTCTATGACTTTAGGTTTACCCCCTATTTACAGAACTCACTTTGGACTTGTATATTTCGAGATATTAGGTTGTTACCAGACGGACTCCTTTTTCCGACAGATTCTGTTGTACTATTTTTTGGACCCCTTTATGTTCACAACTAGTTCTCAATTTCTTCATAAAAAGTCTTTATAACATCTTAATCTAGCTCTCTGTAAATGTGAAGAATTTTCCAGTGAGGTGTTGTATTTTTAGAGTATTTATGAGTCTCTATGTCAGATTCTGGAACTCTATTTTGTACTGTGAAATAATGTGTTTAAGACTTTACTTACCCCTAAGGCATGTTTGTTTCTTTTTAATACCATCCATGGTTATGAATGAGTATTTATGGCTAAGATAAATGTTGTATGATCTTGGACTTATGTTATAACATCTATCATGCATGGCCTGAGTCTTGGGTGGAAGTGTTCACCTTGTGTCTAGCTTGACTAGTGTTGATTCTTGATGGACATTGTTATTGTTGTGGACAAGTTCACATGAGTTGTGACTTGGGTATAATCTTGTGATGGAGTGGGTGGTTTTCCCTTCCATGTTGTAGCCTTGTGATGGGTACAGTGTAGCTTGGTGCACCGTGTCGAACTTATGAATTTAACACAAATTTTCCAAGGACTCATGAGGGATGGTGGTTCCAGGGTGTAGTGTAGTGTGAGTCCTCACCTGCCAGTATCCCGCTGCCCTTGGGGCATTAATGAGCTAGTAGAGTGTGTCACTATACTACGGTTCATGGTGTGACAAGGTGGGTCTTTAAGATCGGTTCTAGCCGGGGGTTCGCATGGACCAGTGGGTATGTAGCCCACATTGAGTCATGGTGACCACCAATGGGGAATTGTATCGTGGCTATCTGGCGGCTGAAACTTCTGAAGTTATTGGTTCGTGTGGTTGAGTTTTGTTGATCCTTTCGGTGTAAAAGAATCAGTGTTAGGAATCAGGGTTTTCATCATTTGCGCATATCATATATCATTATATCTTGTTACTGTGTATTATGTGTTACAAATGTTGGGTTTGAGAATTTCTTTCTGGGCTTTGCAGCTCATGGCGTTTCATGCCAGGAATTGTAGAAGAGATGATGACTAAAGATCCCATTGAAGAGTACGTTGAGTCGTGGCTCACCTGAACAGACAGCGTCCGCGCCTGAAGAATTTATAATTTTATATTTCCTTTAAGTTATTGTTGGGATGTAAGGTACAAATTAAACAGGTTGTGCAATGTGTGAAAATACAAGTGGTATTATTTAATACTAAATATTAAATTATGTTGGATGGTTGTTGTTAGAATAACCCTATGTACTATATATACGTCTCTTGACGAATCAAATTTTCAGGGTGTCACAACTTCGGTTGTATTAACCTCCCAACCAGGAGTTCTTACAGTATTGCGTCCCCAAATATCTTGCCTACTCTTAATTGGACAGGGCTAAGGATTATTCATCAGTTCCACTTAACAATACTCAGTGGTAGAGCTAAGAATGTCTCGGCCTACTCAGTGGACAGGGCACGAGCATTCCCCAATCATCCGTTGCTTATCCACAATATATATATATATATATATATTAACATGGCATATACCCACGATTGTGATGTATAACCATCACATGACACTCACCATGACTATCAATGCTATCATGATGCACATATGTATCCATTAAATATCTTTCCTTAATCTCAATAATTGTTCTCATACTTCACATTTCTTATAATTCTCTTATTCTTGTGTTCCATGGAGTAGTTTCATATAAGTATATCATTTTTCTCCTTTATTCCAAACATTTATCGTTTAACCATAGTTCTCATATTGTACTATATATTCAAAGGTCATTTCATAAAAATATTGAGTTCAAGTTTCAAAAGAGGTTCGTAAATCATTTCATAAAAGATAGATTATTTCATAAGAACTCTCATAACTTTTATAACGTAGTATATCAATTAGTTTTTCTTTTTTTTTCATTTGTCCAATACGATCATATTTCTCCTATTCTAGTCTATGCTCAAGATTTTTTCATTAAACATCGAGTTCAAGTTCTAAAATAGGTTCATGAATTATTTGATAAAAACTTAGGTTCACAAATATCGTTTCTTTCGCAAGTAAGATCACTGTTTATTTTCATAAAACATCTAACTTCCATTATGTTCCAAAACATATGTTCATAAAACAGTTCATAAAACACAAGTTCGCAACATAGCTTTCTTTCACAGGTAAAACAACTATTTATTTTCTCAAATCATGAAGCATAAAGGCATAAGGAATTTAATCATTCACACATTTATAAAACTAAGCTAGTGATAAGGAAACCCACCTCAAAAATGGATGCTCCTCCTCGAGCCACGCCCTCTGGTTCACTCTAGAACCGGATAGGATATGAACTTAACTTCGTGAACTAAGCTGACACGTGCATGTTTGTGTGGGTATGAAAGTGGGGTATTTTTCTTCTTAGGTATATCCTTATTAATTATTCTTGGTACCCTCATGGTCCCCAAGATCACTAACTTAGGTTTAGGAACTTAGTTTTGCTCAAAGCCTCCTTAAACCATGTTCCTCTTCATTTCCAAATTCTGCCCCAGAGCTTCAAAAATACTTTCAAAATACAAAACCTTACTGAAAAATTCTGTATATTTCCAAAGATCTAGATGATTGTGTTATCTAAACTTTTCAAGAAAAAATTGAGGATTGGTTGTCAATACAAAGGGGCTTAAAAATTAATACCACAGAATTTGTCGAAAAATGAGTCTGTTTGGTAGAATCGCAATATCTCGAAATATACCTAACCAAAATAAGTTTTGTAAATTGGGGGTGACACTAGACCCATATATATTTATTTGGATATATGTCTCATCTCAAGGGAATATTTCTAGAATAATCTACAATGGTTCAAAGTTGACTGTTTTGTTACCTCACTATCACAGAAACTTCAAAAATAGCATAGGTCTTCAAGAATATATTTTTGGGTCCAACCAAAAGTCACACATGTTAATAACATGGTAAAATAACTTTTTTTGAAATATAGTTCCAGTTAGGCCTTGTTTGGCTAGAAAAAAAAATCTGAGATTGTGTCTTTAAGTTCACTGTTTTGCCCTTTTCTTGTGGTTCCTTACTCCCTTCTTCTTTTCTACCCTCTTACCCATGCAAGGATTATTTTTATCCAACTTAAAATCACTTTTCATGTTTCTCTTTCTTAGATTCAAGATCATTCTCATATGTTCTTCCATGTTCTTATCTTGTTTTTGTTTGAAGATGGATGAGAGGTGTGAGATGATTTTAGAACTTTAAAGACAAGATTTAAGAAGTTCTTACTTGATATGTTTCTTGGTTGAATGATGGAGAACTCAAGCTTCAAGTTCCTCCTTCTTCCTCCTTTCTTTCTTTTCTTTCTTTTCTTTCTTTTCTTCCATCTTCTTTCTTCTTTCTTCTTCTTTCTCTTCTCCAAGGAGGGGCTAACAAAATTCTAGAGAGGGACAGAGGTTGAGAAAATATTTTAAGTATTGGAGAATGGGTTCCATTTATCGGCAAAAGTTTGGGGGTAAAAAGTCCATTTTACCCCTCATTTAGTTTTTGTCCAACTTCCAATTCAATTCTTGTTCTTTCAATTTGATCCCAATCCAACTAAATCTTGGGCTCCAAGATTTCTAATTCTATATTTGGATTCAATAATACATTTTTCTTAGGCCATAAGGCCTTATTTAGTTTAATAGGGAACAAGTTCCCTAATTTTATGG
The DNA here is from genome assembly GCA_032361285.1 of Aequorea victoria. NCBI lineage: Eukaryota > Metazoa > Cnidaria > Hydrozoa > Leptothecata > Aequoreidae > Aequorea > Aequorea victoria. Next base: position 8,501 of record JAUTBS010430368.1, on the reverse strand, counting down.
TACTTGACAAGACATTTCTATTTTTTTTATTTAATTCTAATTATGTAACATCACATCTCTTCTTCTCTCATCATTCTCTCATATCGCTTACACTATTCCTTGAAGACATTTGAGTCTTTGATGAGGTAAGAAGTCCATGTTTAAAGCAACCATCATTTCTATGTCTTTTCCTTTCTTTTCATTTTCTTTTTCTTTTTCTTTTTCCATAAAATGTCACATCACCCTTCTCTCCTCAAGGGGGATTTCGACCAGAGTTTCTAGAAGCTTCTAAAAATGTTTATTATATTTTTATTTTAATTATTTATGAGAATTAGAATGGGTTTTGAGCCAATTATTAATGTTTTGGGCCAGATTTTATATTTTGGGCCTAACATTGGTTTGGGCTTGTAGTTAAATCAATTAAGCCATTAATAAACTAATTGAGCTCAAATAATTATTTATATTAGGCCCCCAAATATTTGGCTCAAAACTCTAATTAAATTTTCCTATTGGACTCCTCAAAGTTTGGGCCTCATTTAGGCCTTTCATAATTTTTCTTCTTTTGAACTCTCAATTGATTTATTTAGTTTTATAATTTTGTTGGGCCCTTATGGTTGGGATTAGCCTCATTCTCTATCCAAATTATTATTTAATGTTTTGGGCTTTAGGAGTTTCTGGGCCTTACTTTGGCCCGTTTCAGTTTTCTGCGCCTTTTTCGCCTTTCGTAGGGCTTTCTAAGTTGAACGTTTTAAAATCTCCTTATTCAAGATTTATTTGAATTCTTTTTATTAATTATATATTTCTAGTTTTATCCTATTCCATTTTCCATGCATTCGTCCCTTTGTTCATAGGGTTCGAATGTCATTTCTCAAGAATTAACGCCTTTATTCTTGATTTAGTGCTTAAGATTTGTGTTATGAAAAGTGAGGTGTCACACTAAAATTCCAAGGTCTAGCCTGAGTAAGTATCATGTAAAGATGTACATTCTATTAGTTTAATGAATTTATTGGCTTCCGGCGTTTATCATACACAAAGAATCCAACCGAGATCTAATAAAGGAAAAATGCTCATTACCTTCTTTTATTAATGAATTATCTTCTTAAAGTGGAAGAAAATGAATAAACAAAGTCCATAACAAAGAAAGTAAAAAAAACAACTTGCTAGGTATAGAAGCATGCAGGAACTAACTAGGGGCACAACATTGGTAAATTCTCTCGTAGTCCATTCTTCTTTTCTTCTCTGTGCGATCTTTTTCCTTCTTGTTTGTTTCCTCCGTTATCCAAGTCTTGAATTCCTGGCTTAGTTTGTTAGAAAAGATAGTACCCATGGGGACCTTCTCCCGAGAAGGCCAAGCTCGTTCATACTACGCAAGAAGTCAGCTCGAGGTAGACAAGGGGTCATGGACATCTTGTCAGCAGCGTGAATGGTTTGGTCGTGTCCGAACTATCTGAGGATGCGGGAAATATAATAAGTGATCACTTGGGATAGCCCAAATATCACACCTACTCTCCTAAGATGCTTTACCTTCCCGAGGCATGCGACATAATCTCACAAGCATACTTAGATAATTCATTCTACGCAAAAATCCATTCAATTTAAATTTTAAGACAACAATTTAACTATACACACCCACGGGATACACAATCCCCAAACATGAATGATTTTTAAACTTATCAACTGATCGTCTCTCAATTATAACAAAACCTAACATAAGGTTTACAATCCATATAAAAAAAACATCAAAGCAATCTCACTATTCAAACCTCCAACGTCACTATGGTTGACCGATCGTCGACTCTGAAATAAAATTTACAACCACAAAAAGTTGCAGGAGAGTGGGCTTAGCATCATATTAAAAAGTATATTAGCTCAACATTCGAAAACCAAGAATAAAGATTTCATATGTTTTCTCAACATCGTTCCCAAAATATAGAGTTCAAAACCACTTTCCTTACAATACAGATTTTCGTCACAAACATCATAGTAGTAATTCTTTAAACATAACTTTCAACAATACGCTCTATATGTATAATAAGATTCATAAGGTGAAAACTCATGATTTTAAAAGCAAAACTCACAATAGTTATTTCATAAGGATTTCTATACAGAAAAATTGCACATGCATCTCATGCAGAGGGTTTTATTTCCTTCATACGGCTCTCTATCCAACTTTATAGTTTTATAAACATCTTTTCAATCTTTCAACTTATGGCTCTATGGCCCAACATATAAAGCTTTAAAAGAAATTTTTCACAACACACAGCTCTTTAGTCCAACTTATAAGTACTTTAAAAACATATCATACTTTCTCACAAGCACACACATATACTACATCCTTCAGTGGCCAAGCACACACATTTACCTTACGATAAGGAGTTCTGACGGTACCGCAATTTTATTCACGACTCACTTCAAGAGAGTAGCAGAGATGAGGGCTACTCTTTATCACCAGTGGTAGGTGCAACTTACACCAATATAGGGAAAAATTCACACCCATAAATGAAGAAAAAAAAGCCTTATAGGCAATAACTCACTCATAAATGGAAAACTTACACGGACTGGATACCCGCAAACCTTCACACTTTCTAACAACATATTACAATTGAGATATAGTAAAAATAGTTTTTCATACACCCACAAGTAACCCATGCTTAAAGTTATTAACTTTACAAGATAAACAACTTTTAAAAACTCTTTTATAAGCATAACGAGTAAATTATTTTGGAAACATAGAAACAACACATGATCCATAGCGTATATATAAAATTTAAAAAAAAATTTCATAATACACAAGACATTATAATATTGCTATCCACTCTCACCTGAATAGGCTATCAAAACGTCCACCTTTTTAACCACGAGACGGTGCTCCACCTTCCGCGGCTATTCCTTCGATGCCTAGGTTACGTACATACCCAAGCATAAGTATCAATTCAATTCTTATATATATATAAGTATGAGAATAACTCATGTTATTTTAATAGACCCAAATGACCTAACTCCTTAGGTTTAAAGACTTTTTCCTTCATGGATTCTCATGGTCCAAACTCTTCTCTCCTTGGTCTAAAGGATCACTTGACTTTGGTTATCGTAAAATCACTCTCATGAGTTATAAATATCCATTAAATTTGCTAATAACTTATTCCTTTACGCCTAGGTGCTTGTTCCCACTTGAAACACCATTTTGAACAAGGTTTTTCAATTTCCAAATTTTGGAATCTTTCTTAAAAATTGAAAATAAGTTATCAAACATCTCTGTAATTTGTGTATTATTTTTTTAGAAATATATTAGAGTGTTAGGAGACTTTTTCATGAAGAAACAATCTTCAAAATCCCATTGTAAATGGGCCTAACCTATTTTAGCACAAAATAGTTTCAAGTTCGGCCCTGTTTGGGAGAATCCTAAGTACTCAAATTACGTCCATCCAGTTTTTGTGAAATAAATTTTATATGAAAATAGACTCATAGCCCTAAATTTAGGTGGTGTCACAACCCCAGAAGATGTTTCTACATTTAATTAAAAATCTCTAAAGTGGCCTTCTAATCTACCTCCTTGGAACCAAATTCTCAATAATTTTTTTAAGGTATCAACTCTTGTTCTTAACTTCATGGAAAACTCATACATACTTCATATTCATATAACTCTAGAAAATTCATATTGTGTTTCCTCTAGGATTTGAGTCTTCTTACATGTTCTTTATTCATAAAAATATAAAATAGAATTTTAAACATTTTTCATGGTTTAAGTTCTTCCAACATCCTAAATTCTTTACACCATCTACTTTCATGATTTTTGTTTCATGAACATAGAGTATAGAGAGTTTTCATGCTAGTATAAAAGTTGATGAGGTTAGGTTCATAGAATCCTAACCTTGAAGATCTTTTATAGAGGCAAATTATTCCTTCTTTATTTTCTTCTTTCCTCCTCTCCCTCCTCATCCTCCTCCTCCTTTTTTCTCTCTCTCTCTCTCTCTCCTCCTTAGCCAAAATTTCAGTAGGGGGAAGAGGGAGACTTCCCGCTTTATATAGGCAAAGGTAATGGTGTTTAAAAGACAAAAATATTCCACGTTTAGTTAGAATCCAACTACTAGTTAAGGCTTGGTTAGGCTTAGTTTGGTTACAAACTAACTAAAACATTGCCTCCAAGTATAGTAAGGTCATGTTTGGTTGCCATTAAATTTTTTTTTCAAGCCCTAAGAAATTGTTTGGTTTATTTGGAAGACAAATGTCCTTGTTTTAAGGAATTCCTTTTGAGTTTTAGTTAATTTATGTCCTTCATGTCTTTTTCTTTGTTTTCCTTTTTTTTAATTTATGAGACTAATGGTCACATCACCCCTCTCTCCAAGAGGGGTGACCGGCCATATATCTATAATACAAATGAGAAGGGTTGATGTGACATTTGTCCTATGTGATAATTTTAATGGTTGATATTTTTTTAATCTAATGGTTGAAAAAGAGTAGAGAAAGTGAGATGATAGAGAAAAAATAAATGAGTTCCACATAGGACATACCTTGGATCGTTTAGCGCACTTCATCGCGATCAGGATGACACATACCATGGATCGTTTAGCACAGTTATCTATGAGAGAGATTGTTAGGCTTCACGGTTCACCGGTGTCGATTATTTCGGATCGTGATCCATGGTTCGTCTCTAAATTTTGGGGTGCCTTACAAACTACTATGGGTACTCGATTAGATTTTAGTTCAGCTTATCACCCGCAGACCGATGTACAGTCGGAGAGAACTATTCAGACGTTAGAAGATATGTTAAAAACTTATACTTTACAGTGGAAAGGTAATTGGAATAATTAGTTACCACTGATGGAGTTCTCTTATAACAATAGTTACCACTCGAGTTTGGGAGTGGCACCGTATGAAGCGTTGCATACGCGGAAATGTAGGTCCCCTTTGTGTTGGTATGAAGTTGGAGAGAGACATCTTCTTGGACCTCATTTGGTAGATAATACAACTAAGAGGATTGCCACTGTTCAGAATAAGCTTTTAGCAGCTTAAAGTCAACAAAAAAGGTTATGCTGATTTGCGTAGGAGAGATTTGGGGTTTTATGTTGGAGATATGAAATTCCTTAAGGTTTTACCTTGGAAAAGAATTATCCGTTTTGGAAAGAAACGGAAGTTGAGTCCTTGATATATTGGACCTTTCAAGATCCTAGACCGCATTGGTGAGGTGGTGTAATAACCCGAGTTTTCATAAAACTTAACCTAGGCATAATTTTACCCTAATTGGTTTACGAACTATTCCAAACCTAAAAAATTAATTCTCATAAATCCTAATAGTGTTAATTAAGGGTTTAACACCAAAAGTATTATAACAATTATAACAAGATGTTTTTCATAAACTACTATGGAAGCAATCTAATTTCTTTCCTCCAAATTATTTTCACTCATAATTATAACAAGATGTTTCATGAAAACACATTGTGTGTTCCATACAATCGAAATTCCTTGCGATGTCTTTTATTTTTAAGTTTTGCTGTCATTATAAAGCAATAAACATCAAATTGTACTCAACCCTTCTTGATCCAATCGAAGATTACTCTTGGACAATTTTGCTCACTCAAAAATCTTAAATCTTCAACATATACTCAGATACCTAAATTCTTGAGATCTTTTCTCCTCTTGAATCATGTACCATTGTAATCGTTGTTTTGACCACTTTAAATCTTTATAGTGGTTAATATTTTCCTTCAACCCGAAATGACTCACTCTTTTATGAGAGTAATCTTTTCAGATAATTACTCTTGAAATCTTAAATCTTATCTGGGGACTAGGCTTGATGATTTGAATTGAAGCGCGTTTGGCCGACGCAACATCAGAGCGAAATATCTAGTTTGGTTACCAATCATTTAATCATGCTTCCTTGAAGTTTGAATTGTAGTCAATTGATTTTTAATCATGAGAATTCTCCCAAGAATATTCGATGTACTGTTCTTGCAATACCTCTTTGTTCGTGTATAGGTTGAACAATCAGACACAAATTTGACCGCCTTTCAGTTATGAAAATCTTTACCAAGGATTGCCAAGTGTACCTCTGAATCACATAGTAAATATCTCATTTAGGTCATAGAACTTCAACTAATATCTATGTTAATACTCAACCGACGCCCATCAAGCTCGGGGCTTAAAGGTTAAGCTGGTAAGATAAGCGGAGATGAGATTTATAAGATCAAAAACATTATCATAGAGCACGCCAAATCTACCCACTAGCGTGACAGGTAGACTATTAAAACTATACTCCCAACATTCAATTAGACTATTTGTTAGAATTAAAATAAAAGAATACAAACCACCCCTAGAACTGATAACTAACGTAATTAACTAAGAGTTGAAGATGTTACCTTAAAATTTACCTCACCGAAAAGTCAGAAAAGTTCAACTCATGACAGAAGATATTAGGCGCATAGCTTGGTGTAAATATAAGAAGCTAGAGTAACGCCTTAAATTTTGGGGACGAAATTTGTTTAAGGGGGGTAGATTATAATAACCCGAATTTTCATAAAACATAACCTATGCGTAATTTTACCCTAATTGGTTTACAAACTATTCCAAACCTAGAAACTTAATTCTCATAAACCCTAATAGTGTTAATTAAGAGTTCAACACCAAAAGTATTAAGTAAATAAAGACTTGAACTTAGAACCTAATTAAATTTAAATTAAGTTTAAAGAATTAAGTTTGGGCATCTAGATTACCAACCAAACATGGGAATTTGGATTAAAGTTCAATATAAGAATTCAAGCCCATGGACTCATTAATTAAGTTAATGAATTAAATTTTAGTTTTAAAGTCCAATTGAATAAAATTAACCCATTTGATAAACTAAGTATTGGAAATAACCTAAAGGACCAATTTTTAATTAAATATTAAAATGGGACCCACATGAATTATCTAAATTATAAAAATACAAAAAAATAAAACATTTAGAAATGCCCAATCTGTCCCTGGCCAGCAGCCCTTAGGGGGTGTTTGGTGATGTGATAATTTTTGGTTTATTTTAAAGAAAATGGAAAATTATGAGAAAAATGGGAAGAGATGTTTGCTTAAAATTTAAGTAAGCATTGTTTGGCTTTTCAATTCTATTATTCACTAAAAAAATTATTGTGGGAGATTATTATACACATAAATATATTTTAAGAAGATAAGAAATACAAAAAATAATTAAATTATGGGAGAAAACTACCCAAAGAAAAATTAATGCATTTTTTTCCCCATTATGTAATCATCAACCCCAATTCCCATCAACTATTTGATGTACCCAAATAGTGTCCTCCATCAACTATTCAATGTACTCAAATAGTGCCCAAATAGTAAACTTAAATGACAATTTTCAAGAGACTTTCATTGAATTAACTTAATTCCAAAAATTAGAATTTTTGTGACTATAAATACCATGCAATTCTCAAGCTTTCTCCCCATTTCCCCAACTCCACTCTCTCTCTAAACCCTTCCCCCCTAGCTCGGCAGCTGCAAGGAAGAAATAAGGAGAGGAAAAAGAAAGAAAAAGAAGGAGAAGAAGAAGGAGAAAGAAGGAGAAAGAAGAAGAAGAAGAAAATGAGAGTTGATTCTAAGCCTAGTCCCTCCTTCTAAAACCAAGAAAACTCTAAGTAAGAATCTTCCAGAACTTCTTATTTTTTCCATAATATCATGTTCTATAACCTCACTCTTCTCGAAGATAAAAATGATGGACAAAAATAAATGAAAATGGACTAAGGACCTTCAGACCTTGAACCATGAATGTTGAACTTGTTCTATGGACTTTCTAAAAGAACATTAAATGAAGAAAAAATAATGTAAAAACTTGTTATGGACCTTCATAAGCTTGTAAGATGTTGTTATGATATGTTTGGACATGCCCTGATTGTGTAAAATTAGGAGATGTTAATTTATTAAGAACAAGCAAAGCAGAGAAGGACTGAACACTATTTAAGCCCTTCCAATAATTTTCGTATGGACCAAACATGACTTAAATAAAAATATGTTTTTACCATAGCTTCTTTAAGATATCTTAAGCATGTGTGATTTTTGGTTAAGCTTAAAAAAGTATTTTTGAACCCCTTTGACAATTTAGAAAAATCTGTGACAAGTGAGGCATATTGATAGTCAAATTTGAACCTTCATATCTCTCTCCACAAAAATCTCCTTAAGTTTATCCACATATCCAAAGATATATATGAGTCTAGTTTCACCCCCTTTTATAGAAGTCGATTTCAGTAAGTACATTTTGAGTTATTTCGTTGTTTCCAAACAGGTCCTTATTTAGACAGGCTCTGTTGTATAAATTTTTAGACCCCTTTCTGTTTGCCACCAGCTTCTTGTCCCTTTATGAAAAATGTAGATAACACCTTGATTTAGCTCTCTGTAAATTTTCATATTATTTCATTAATCTTTAATAATTTTAAAGTAGTTTAGAAGCACTGTGACAGATTCTGTAAATGACTCTGCTTTGAGGAATTTAAGTGTTTGATGCTCCATGAACCTTAAGTCTTGTTTGTTTCTTGTTTAAG
>JAUTBS010430257.1:0-15863 GCA_032361285.1 Aequorea victoria | reverse complement strand
GAGGAATTGTGAAGGTTTTCTGGCTGCTGTTTTAGGTACAGGCTTATCTGAAGAAAAGTTAGAATATATTTCCGTTGTGAGGGAGTTCTCGGATGTCTTTCCCGAGGACTTGCCTGGTATTCCTCCTGATCGTGAAATCGAGTTCACCATCGACCTTCTTCCTAGTACATTGCCTATTTCTAAGGCTCTGTACAGGATGACACTTTTGGAGTTGCGGGAATTACAAGCGCAGTTGCAAGAATTGTTGGATAAAAGTTTTGTTCGACCTAGTGTTTCATCGTGGGGAGCTCCAGTTCTATTTGTGAAGAAGAAGGATGGTTCCATGCGTCTTTTCATCGACTACCGGGAGTTGAACAAGGTTACAGTGAAGAACAGGTACCCGTTACCGCGGATCGACGACTTGTTTGATCAGCTTCAAGAAGCACAGGATTTCTCGAAGATCGACTTACGGTCTGGTTACCATAAGCTTAAAGTCAAGGAGGCGAATATTTCGAAGACGGCGTTCAGGACACGGTATGGCCATTACGAGTTCTTGGTTATGCCTTTTGGTTTGACCAATGCACCAGCAGCTTTTATGGATCTTATGAACTGAGTTTTCAAGCCGTAGTTGGATTGCTTTGTGGTGGTATTTATCGACGACATTTTAATCTACTCGAAGAGCAAGGAAGAGCACGAGGAGCATCTGCGAGAAGTTCTTCAGACTCTACGAGAGAAGCAGCTTTATGCGAAGTTCAGCAAATGTGAATTCTGGTTGGATAGCGTTTCTGTTTTCGGTCACATCGTCAGCAAGGATGGAGTTTCAATGGACAGCAGCAAGATTGAGGCGATTGTTGATTGGCCGTGCCCGACCTCGGTTACTGAGATTCACAGTTTCTTAGGTTTAGCAGGCTATTATCGACGGTTTGTGAAAGGCTTTTCTCGCCTTACCCTACCACTTACTAGTCTCACTCGGAAGGGCATGAAGTTCGAATGGACCGACAGATGCGAAGACAGTTTTCAAGAGCTCAAGCGAAGATTGACATCAGCACCAGTTTTGGCACTACCTACCGCAAGAGGGAATTTTGTGATCTTCAGCGACGCGTCACATTAAGGTTTAGGTTGCGTCTTGATGCAGCACGAGAAGGTTATAGCTTACGCCTCACGATAATTAAAGATTCACGAGAAGAATTAGCCGACGCACGAGTTGGAGCTAGCAGCTATAGTTTTTGCGTTGAAGATTTGGCAACACTACCTGTATGGGGAATCGTGCGAGATCTACACCGACCACAAAAGCTTGAAGTACATTTTCACGCAGAATGAGTTTAATATACGACAAAGACGTTGGTTCGAGTTACTGATGTCACGCCCCAATTAGGGAATGGTGACCGGTCATGGTTCATGGGCCTGTGGCCCAACGAAACTAAGAAAGGCTTAACCAAACTAAGCTACTAGATACTTAAATAATAATTAATTAAATTAAATTAAATTTCCATGCAATAACTATAAATCCCATATATCATCCTTTTGGGTCAAACAACCCAAAAACCAAAATAATATCCATCCATCCAAAACGTCCAAACATTGCTTCTAAGCATCCGGACGTTCTGAATGAAGAAATGCTACTGGGAAAAAATGTTCGGACGCTCATCACCTGCGTCCGGACGCTCAAGCAGTGACCGAGACCCTCTATAAGAAAATGTCCGGACGCTTATAAATCACGTCCAGACATTATGCGGTAAAACAGATTCCAAATTAAGTTTTTCGCGTGGTTTTTTTGGAAGGGATATAAAAATTAGAATTTATCAGGCCAGAAGGGGTTGGACGAACTAGGACTTCACACCCACGACGGCTAGGGTTCAAGAACGTGAACAAATGAGAGGATCAAGATTGCACTCCTATCCGGATCAACATCGTCCTTCTCGTTGATGAGCGGCTAGATTCTTTATCTAGGGTTTCGATGAAACCCTAACTTTTGTAATATAGTCTTTATTTAGTTTTGGATGATATTTTTGTCGGATCATTAGTAGTATAATGTTTTTACTTTTTTTGGTTCTTGCGATCAAATATGGTTTATAAATGTTTTTCTATCATTTGATCATTATTCTTTTCTGTGATTTGAATAATGATACGTTATACAATGTTTTTCTTCACCTCAATGAATGTGTGTTGTGATAGAATATGCTTGAAAAAGACTAGTTGTGCCATGACTCATTTATGGACAATTCGTGCAAATCTAGATATTTTATGTCGGTCGACATTCATTTGTTTCCTCTTGATGAATCATTAAGGCTTGTAGCCATAATGATGCTTTGAATGATCCGTTTAAAAACATCTAAAACAATTTCAAAACTTGCAATTACCAAGTTAGGATGTACTCGTAGACCTTAGGTATTTTTTAATCAGTTTTATTTCACATTAATTGCTTTCAGTAGTTTAATTAATCATTCACCCTTTTTACTTCCTTCTTTCAAATTAATTGTAAAATTAATTAGAAAATAAATAATTAAGCTTCATTATCTCTGTGGAATGATATCCGGTCTTAACCGCTATTCTACGGAGTTGTTGTTTTTACTCGGTTTTATTAAATATTATTTTTGGTCATAGAAACGACGAACCAGCCGTACATTTATGGAAGAAGGGAAAACTTGCTCCGAGATATACTGGACTATTTGAAATTCTTCAGCAAAATTGGAGAAGTTGCTTATAGATTGGCCTTACCTCCCAAACTCTCGGGAAAGAACAACGTCTTCCACGTCTCCATACTAAGAAAGTATATGGCCGATCCATCACATGTGTTAAGCTGAGAGGAGCTCAGGCTAGACAACGATCCAACGTTTGAAGAACGACCTATCAAGATTACTGATCATAAAGAAAATGTACCACGGGAAAAGACCATTCCGCTAGTTTGAGTTATGTGGCGGCACCGAGGGGTCAAAGAATCGACTTGGGAAAGAGAAGATGCTATGCGCGCAAATCACCCGCAATTCTTTGAGAATAGAGGTAACTCTCAAATTTTGGGAGGAAATTTTGTTTAAGGGGGGTAGGTTGTAAAGAACCGAGTTTTCATAACCCTAAATTAAATCTTCATAAACCCTAATGATGTTAGAAACAAAATTCCATGAATTAAATTAATGAACTTAGGTACTAAGAAGAAAAAACTTAATCTTTCAATCAAGCAAATAAATAAACAAACAAAAACAGAAATTATGGGCTAGGACCCAAAATGAAAATTTAAGCCTAAAAACTCATGAATTAAATTATTAGGTCCAAATTAAATTTTAAAGCCCAAATTAATAATTAATGGCCCAATTAAATAAGCAGCCCATGGAAATTTTAAAAACCCAAAAATAAATCAAAAAACAAAATGGGGCCCATAAAATTCCTAATTATTAAAAAATGAAAAATAATAATAATTATGTAATGACCAAAAGGCCCTTGGCCATCCACCCCTCTCTCCTCCAAGAGAGAATGGTGATGTGACATAATTCAAAAAACAAAACTTGTTAGAAAGATGATGTGACACTCACCCAAATTTGGAAGTAACTTTTCTTTCACACACCACCCATTTTTTCTCATGATTGAATACTTGTAAGAAAAATACATATACACATAAATACACCTCATGAGGAGAGAAAAGTATGACATGACAATTTAGAAGATAAAAATAAAAGAAGAAAGACTGAAATAGGGAAAAATTATGAACAAAAGAGAGACTTATAAAAATAAGTTTCCTACCCAAATAGAACAATTATTCTCAAACATAAATAGAAATACACACATGTGTATATCCCATAAGAAAAAAGAATACATAAAATAACCAAATTAGAAAAAATAATTCAAGAAGAATATTCATCACCCGAGGTAATGGCGGATAGAAAGGAGAGGTCGAACTCGTAGTGTGGGCACGAACACCTGCAGTAGAGGCAGCTCGAGTAGTCGCAGCACCACCACCAGCATCAGGACGACCACCCACCACCAGAGGAACCTGAGATGTCAAGGGCTGTCCAGCCTGCACCTCTACAAGCTGGATGTCCGTCGAACGCATCAGGTAGTCGTACGTAAAGGCGGCGTACTCCCCTCGTCTAAGAAATCCCAACCCGCGAAGCTGTACAATGCCTTGATGACGTCCTTAAATGACATGGTGTGCGTCGACCTCATGCTAAGTAGAGGTGGCTGAGGGATCCAAAAATGGTCCATCCCCAGCGACTGCTGGACTACCCGCTTGCCCAAGAACCACTCCCAATGAAACGAACCCTCCAGCAGGACCCTCATCTGATGAGCCTAATGGCTCCTCATCAGATCCTCGCCTCCCTTGGCCTTCATGCCCTCCCACACCCGCCAATTCACCTAAAAAATAAACCAAGCACAGATTACATATAAGAGGAATGACTAAAGAAAAATTAAATATGCATAAAATTAAAATAGAACATACCTATGTGGGGGATAGGCGATCCAGATGGAGACGGTAGGTATTCAAATCTTTCGCGTCCTCCTTCCTCCCTCGAGTGCTCCGACCCCACCGAGCTGCCCATGGGATAATGTGGGGATCTAGGTGAGTGTTCTCTGGGGATGATAAACCCAGGAACTCATAGGCCCATGGCTGTAAATAAGAAAAGATAAACAAAAAAGGGAAAAGAAGAAAAATAACAAAAACAGGCAAAAATAAATAAGTGTTAGGCCAGGTCAATAAGAGATATGGTACAAAAAAACTGAAAAGACAGAGTGTGATCAAAATCATACCTCAAAGATCCACCAGTACCATATCATGCACATCTCCGTGGCCTGACACACAGACCGCAGGCCGATGTATAAGGTGGCCAACGCTGCTCCTCAGCAATCGAAGGACGATACCCGGTGAAGATCGTGCAAGGCTCCTAAAAAGTGCAGCTGAATGGTGTTATTCATGTTCGTGAATGGGCAAGCACCGAACAGATAGAGCAGGAATGCTCGAGAAACCCATTCGAAGTGGCGGGGATCGGTGCACTCAAACTCTATGTAGCTCTTTATAAGGAAAGCATACCGGATACATCCCCGATCGGACTGCGGTGGCACCGCACCCAGCTAGTAGGTGAGTGCCTCCGGTCATGAGCCGGCAGTGGGGTCAAGAGGGATCGGATCTCTCCCTACCCTGATCCCCGTGATCATAGTGAATTCCAGCGGGATCACGGTGACCTCAAACGATAGAAAGTGGAAGGTATTGGTGGTGTCCCATCTCCTCTTCGCTAACGCCATCATGGGTACTCGATCATTATGAGTACTTGTGAGGAGGGGGATGAACTGGACAAACCTGGATCCATCAATGAGAACCTGACTCTCCAGAGGAAGAACCTCGTACCACTCAAGGATTCGGGAAAAGCCTCCGAATCCCCGTAGGTTGTCGCTATTCTGCAAAAAAATAAGAAAAACACAAAAATCATCAGATAATATAAACTAGAAGAGGAAAAGTTAAAGAAAGAGCATAATCTGACTAGGAAGATAGAAGAATTTATCATATTAGGTGGTAGGAAGCGCAACTTAATTGAGCAAAAATAGAAAACCCAATAAACCTAAAAAAGCGTGAAAAGGCCTATCTAGTAATCTAGAAATAGAAAAATTCCCTCTTAGGAAATGTTGAGATGCAACCTAAGTCGGCCAAAAATAAGAAGTTCAATAAATCTAGGAAAGTGTGAAAATACTTGCCTAAGCAAATAAAGTGAGAAATTCCCCTAAGAAAATGTGCAAATATTTGTCTAGGGACCAATAAAAAACATAAAGTCAAAATTCCCTAGAAAAATGTGAAAACGTTTATCTAGGGATAAAATCACTAAATCCCTCTCAGGAAACGGGCAGTACAACGTAAGTTGGTCAGGTAAGAACACTCCTACCCAACTCAGGAAGCGTGTAACACAACTTAGGATGACTAGAGCCGAGTAGCTCATACATCATGAGCGGAAGTGCGAAGCATAACCTGATTCAGGCAGGGCGAAGGAAAGCCTGCCCATCTTGTAAAATGTTACTACGTAACACAAGTGCAAAATAACAAAAACTCCCTAGAGAAAGGTGAAGACGTTGATCTAGGGATAAAAAAAAGGTCAGTTAAATCCCTCTCGGGAATACGTATGACACGACCTAAAGTTGGTTGGGACGAACAGAGATCCAGCCAATTTGGGAAAGCATCTGACAGACTGTAAGTCCACGAGTGTAGGCGGGATGCGTAACCTAAGTCGGGCAGATCGAAGGGAACCCTTCCTTCTCGAGAAATGTTGATACGTAACCCAAGTCAGAGTTAATTAAAAATAACAAAACAAAACCCTAAAGAAACATGAAAACGTTGATCTAGGGACAAAAAAAGGTCAGCTAATTCTCTCTCGGGAAAATATACGACACAACCTAAAGTTGGTCGGGACGAACAGAGATCCAGCCAATTTAGGAAAGATCTGACAGACCGTAAGTCCATGAGTGTAAGCAGGATGCGTAACCTAAGTCGGGCAGACCAAAGAAAAGCCCTTCCTCCTTGGAAAATGTTGATACGTAACCCAAGTCGGATTTAATTAAAAATAACAGAAAAACCCTAGAGAAATGTGAAAACGTTGATCTAGGGACAAAAAAAAAGTCAGTTAAATCCCTCTCGGGAATACGTACGACACGACCTAAAGTTGGTTGGGACAAACAAAGATCCATCCAATTTAGGGAAGAATCTGACAGACCGTAAGTCCATGAGTATAGGCGGGATGCGTAATCTAAGTCGGGCAGACCGAAAGGAAGCCCTTCCTTCTTGAGAAACGTTGATACGTAACCCAAGTCGGAGTTAATTAAAAATAGCAAAAAAAAACCCTAGAGAAACGTGAAAATGTTGATCTAGGGACAAAAAATGGTTAGTTAAATCTCTCTCAGGAATACGTACAACACGACCTAAAGTTGGCTGGGATGAATAGAGATCCAACCAATTTGGGAAAGCATCTGACAGACCGTAAGTCCAAGAGTGTAGGCGGGATGCGTAACCTAAGTCGGTCAGACCGAAGGGAAGCCCTTCCTCATCAGGAAACGTTGATACGTGACTCAAGTCGAAATTAATTAAAAATAATAATTTCCTAGAAAGGTGTGAAAATATTAATTTAGGGATAAAAAAGGTTAGTTAAATCCCTCTCGGGAATACGTACGATACGACCTAAAGTTGGTCAGGACGAACAGAAATCCAGCCAATTTGGGATAGCATCTCACAGACCGTAAGTCTATGAGTGTAGGTGGGATGCGTATCCTAAGTTAGGAAGCCCTTTTTCCTTGGGAAACATTGATACGTAACCCAAGTCAGAATTAATTAAAAACAAAATTCCCCATAGAAGAACGTGAAAATGTTATCTAGGGACAAAAACAAAATTTACACTGTGGGAAACGTTAACACGTAGCTCAACGGCAGAAAACCAAAAATATACATATATGCAAAAAAAGATTGGAATAAGAAATATAGGGTTCAACCTAATCATCCAAAAGTTTCTAAGTTCAGATCTGTTTTAAGGGTTCAAGTTGTTTAGTGTTATCTTCCAAAAAATCATCCATCCAAACTCTTCGGGCCTACCCTATGCATACATCTAAGTCTATAATTCTTTTTAAGTTTTTGGATTTTTCTTGGGTTTAATTAAAACAAAAATAGAAAGTAAAAAAGGCATACCTCGCGGTTCGACACCGAGAGATAAATTCCTGGAGATCGAAGCAGCAATATCGGGTTCGTGCTGGTTTCGGCATAATAGAAGCGACTGGCCGGGAGGAACTCCCAAGAATGGACTGGGGGATCATACCGCGCCGGATCAAAAACCCTCAAAATCTTCCCAGACAGAACCCCGCAAAAGGGATCTGGGACCTGAGGACTGTCCACCGTTGGCTCCTCAGTGGCATGGCGCTCGGAAGGTTTGTCCTCCTCCGTAGCTCGGGCACCGTCAGTGGCGTCTAGTAGGCCGTCCATCGCAGTAGAACGCTGGGAACCCTCTGGATGGTGTGACTGGCTGGAATGAGAGTCATTGAGCCCTATAAAAGAGCTCAAGTGATCAAAGAATGAGACAAAGATGGGGGCCTCAAAAGGCTGTAGGCCGCTTGATGAGAACTCAAGCACGACCATTTCGCTTTGCATGTTTTGTTTCACTCACCCACGTGTTGTGTGACGCCCCAAAAATTCAGTTTGTCAAGAGACGTAATTATAGTACATAGGGTTATCCTAACATCGAACATCCAACATACTTTAATATTTATCATAAGATAATATTGTTTGCATTTCCACATATTGCGCAACCTATTTAATTACATTCCAACAAGACTTTAAAGGAATTACACAAAATAAATTCTTCAAACACGGATAACGCCTTTTCAAGTGGGCCACGGCTCTACGTATTCCTCAGCGGGCTCTTCCACCATCGTCTCTTCTTCGAATTCTGGCATGAAATGCCATGAGCTGTAAAGTCCAAAAAGAAGCCCCCAAACCCAACATTTCTAACACATAATATGTAACAGCATAATATAATAAGGTGTGATATGTATAATAATGAAACTCCAATTCTTGACAAGGATACCTTTATGCTGAAAGGATCACACAATCCAACATCCTATGACTTCTGAACTATAACACCTGGAGATTCATGATCTGGTTCTCCGTTTACAGACTATGAATCACAGCGAGCTAAATGCTCCAACTGGCTCATAAGGGCCCCGACTAGAACCAATCTTAAGACTCGCTTTTTCACACCATGACCCGTAGCGAGTGAAGTACTCTACTAGTTCATGAATGCACCAAGGGTGGCGAGATACAGCTATGTTAAGAGTCCGAACTCAATTCGTTGTCGATCTTACCCCAGAACCACCTCCCTCATGAGTCCTAACAAGTCCGATGTTAAGTTCATAGCTCTGACCCGGTGCACCATAGAAACAACCGTACCCATCACAAGGTTACAACATGCAAGGAAATCACACCTAACCCATCAACAATACCCAAGTCACAGACCATGTGAACTTGTCCAACACAACCATATCTCATCAAAAGCCAAATCTGGTCAAGCTAGACACAATGTGTATACCCCCACCTAAGACCCAGGTCATGCATGAGAGATGTTACAATACAAGACTAAGTTCATACAACTTTTATCATAGTCATAAAACTCATTCATACCAATAGATGATATTAAAAAGAGACAAACATGCCACAAGAGTATGTAAGGACTGAAACATAGCTTTTCTCAACAAAAATACAGAATCTCAGAAGGAACCGAGAACTGGTTGTGAACGAAAAGTGGCTTAGAAATTCTCACCATAGAATATGTCAAAAAAGACGTTTGGGAAAAGTAGGATATCTTAAAATATACTAATCCAAAGAAAGTTATGTAAAATGGGGGTAAAACTAGACCCCTAGACCTTTCTCTAGATAGGTGGATCATTGCAATGGGATGTTTCCAGAATAATCTAAAAGGGTTCAAAGTTTGATATTTTTCTGCCTCACTGTCACAGAAACTTCAAAAATGGCATAGGGGTTCAAAAATACATTTTGGGGTCCAACCAAAAATCACATAGACTCAAGACATCCTAAAGAGGCTCTGGTGGAATCATATTTTAATTTGGAAAAAATTTGGTTCACACGAAATTTCTTGGAGTAGCTTAAAAACCACACTGTTTTGGTTATTTTCTAACAATAACACATAAACACCAACTTATCATATTTTAACACATCCAAGGCATATCCAAACACATCATAACAACATAACATATTTATAAAAAGGTTCCAAGTATTTCTTATATTATTTCTTCTTTTTCTTTAATCCTTATAAAGTTTCCCTAAAACAAGTTGTACACATTCTTTTCTTGTTTCCCTGGTTCACCTTTATTCTTGTCCATGTTTCTTTTATCTTAGAGAGGATTAGACATAAGAAGATGATATTAGGAGAGGAATAGAGAGTTCAAGAAGTTTCTTACTTGGTTGGTCTTGATCAAAAGATGTTAGGACTTAGGTTTAATGCATTTCCTCTTTTCTTTCCTTCTTCTTCTTCTTCTTCTTCGTCTCTTCCCCTTCTTTCTTCTCTTGCTGCCGAGTTCTAGAGAGAGAGAGAGAGAGAGGAGGTGGGGAAAAGTTTGAAAAAATAATGGGGAAGTGTCCTATTTATAGGCTAGGAGGAGAGAGGGAATTTTCTATAATTTTTCTTTTCTTTAATTGTCTAACAATGTCTCATCAATCATGATGGAAATTTTGACAAATAATCCTTCCAAAGAAGGATAAAATGACATGGGAGAATAGTTTTTTGATTTGGGAGATTATGATGACAATGGTTTCTTGAAAAGTCTTCTCAAGTTACTATTCTTTCTTTGACTAATTTTTTTCCCTAATTTAGTTATTTCATGTATTCTTCTCCTCCTGAGGTATATTTATATGTATAAATATCTCCTACAAATAAATAATTATGAGAAAAGAAAAATTGGAGTCTTAAAGGTTGGTTACTTCTAAAAATGGATAAAGGTCCCATCATAACATTTATTTATTTGTTTTTCCAAAAATAGTCACATCAAGGGTCACATCACACCACTCTCATGGTGGGGAAAAAGGCTTTGCCAGCTAGGAGGCGTTTGGGCATGATGTCATAATTAAATTTTTTCTTATTTTATAAATTAGGAATTTTATGTGGGCCCCATTTTGGGTCTTGATTAAAATTTGAGAATCTTTTTTAAATTCTAGGACTTTTTCATTTGATTGGGCCTTAAGTTAATAATTTGGGCCCATTAATTTAATTTATGAGTTTATGAGATTAAAATTCCATGTTGGATTTTACCCCAAAATTTCATCTTTGGGTTGTGATCTAGAAGACCAAACTTTATTCTTAATACTTAATTCATAAGTCCATTATGTTAAATCCATAATCTAGCATCATTAGGATTTATGGAGTTTTAATTCTAGAGTTATGGAAAACCAAGTCTTTACAGTAGCATGGTGGTGTTTCTAATACTATATGTGGATGACATCTTGCTCATCAAAAATGATGTGGGGTGTTATCTTCCGTGAAGGTATGGTTGTGCAGTCAATTCGATATAAAGGACTTGGAAGAAGCCAGCCACATCATCAGGATCAAGCCTACACGAGATCGAAAATAAAGGAAGTTGGCATTATCTCAGGTGAGGTATATCGACTTGATGCTAGCTCACTTTACCATGTAGGATTCCAAAAAATTATTTCTTCCTTTCAGGCACGAAATTACCCTATCCCGAGATCAGTGACCTAAGACACCTGCGGAGATCGAGAAGATGAGGGACATTCTTTATGTTTCGGCGGTTGGTAGCCTCATGTATGCTATGCTCTGCACCAGATCAGATATCTGCTTTACCGTTGGCATGATTAGTAGATATCAATTTAACCCAGGACAGGAGCACTGCACTGCGGTGAAGAACATTCTCAACTACCTTGAAAGGACTCGAGATTACATGTTGGTTTACCAGTCTGAGAGTCTAGTACCTTTAGGGTACACGGATTCTGATTTCCAGACTGATAAAGATTCCAGAAAGTCCACCTCTGGATATGTGTTTACTTTGTGAGATGAATCCATAAGTTATAGGAGTGTGAAGTAATCTTGCATTGCTGATTCCACCATGGGGCCCGAATATGTGGCAGTCTCTGAGGCAGCCAAGGAGGCCGTTTGGCTCAAAAATTTTCTAATGGAGTTGGATGTGGTATCTTCTGTACGATCAGCTATTACACTTTATTATGATAATAATGGAGTGGTCGTTAACCTGAAAGAACCATGAGTTCATAAGAAGAGAAAAACACATAGAGTGTAAGTATCATCTCATTCGAGAGATCGTGCAACGTGGAGACGTTGTTGTGTGTCAAATTGCATCGAGGGACAACTGTGTGGATCCTTTTACAAATGCATTACCAACGAAGACGTTTGGTATGCATGTAGATGGGCTTGGTGTCAAGTGTATGCAAGTGTGACTTTGAGTATAAGTGGGAGATTATAAGGGTTATATACTAAAAGTCGTTCATTTTTGTATATATTTTATTATTTATTCAATAAAATTCTATTTTAAATGAGAATCTAAATGAGAATGAATACTTGTATATTTTATTTTATATTTATGCAAGATCGTCCTTTTATTCGTGTCGTGTATTTGATTCGGTATGTAGAGTTCGGCTTACATACGGAGGATCGAATCATAGGTTCCGTCAGAATAATTTTAATTAAAACTCACAGTCTAGATAGAATTGGACAAACCATTGAAATGACTTGGCTGCGATGAACAATTTGAATTTGGTATTCAAAGTTCTGGCTCAATGTGTTAGTACACTTGGTGTGTATTGAGTACGATCATCGAGGTAATTAATTTTATACTGACTGTTATAAATTAACTCACACCTCGTATTACTACGTATTGCTTAAACTCTTAATTCTGATATATTTATTAGACGTGTACATTTACTGTACGATACTTTGATTCACCAATGGGTAAAATTTCTATTGAGGTTAACAAGACCGATAAGTTGGGTACTGGCACTATGTGTTTGATGGATAATAATATACTGACGGAAACCACATCCAATTCAGGTTGATGATACTTCACTGGACCTGCTTATAGGTTTGAATATGCCAAACCCTGAAGGTGGATTATTAATTCAACATATCAATAAGTTAAGGAGGGGGTACTCAAGATTTAGAGGTTGATCAAATAAGATTGTCAGTAATCTAATTTGATCTTCGGTAGCTGTAATTTTAAATGTGGGGAGATTAAATTAAGTATTTAGTAATTGAAAACTCGAGACATAATCGAGATAAGGTTGGGAATTCAGTCAAGACCTTTAGTGGAATAAGTCTCGAGTCATGTAAAGATAAATCTAACTCGGGGCTTGAGTTAGTGGTGTTTGGTTTTTTACACGATTAGCCCGTACTTTATTTTTCCTCATGATCCCTCACGTAGCCCGGGATTTTGCACTCTAGTTTTCTCAGGATATTTTTCAAGATCCCGATATTTAATTTGATCAATAATTTAACAGCCGGATTGATCGAAAATTAAATAGGAGTTCGGGGGACATTTTGGTCCAGTGGGACATTATATGTAAAACCCTAGGTGAACCCATTTAATTCCCCCCCGAAGCCGGCCAACTCCTTCCCAAAAATCAGCATCTTAATTTTGGTTCCATGTTTATCTCACACTCTCTCACCAATCCCTTGATTCACTCCTCTCTCTTGGTTGTTATCTCATTTTATGAGATTGCATGTGATCTCTTTTGCTGACACGTCATCCTATATATATGAGATTACATGAGATTGAGGAGGATGACAATTTGCTCCCAACAATCATTCCAGCGTGAGAGCTACGGGATTGAAAGAATTTTTGTGTTGCAAAAATTCTGGTGAGATTTTGAGTGAGAAAAAAATAAGAAAAATATTTTATTATTTTTTCGGGACTGAAAATATGAGAAAACGGCATAGAGACTCGAAGAAGGATCGTAACCCACACTACGTTCTTCGAGACGTGCAAACGGGATATATATGAGAAGATTACCGGGTCGTCTCAATGGTATCGTTGTAGTCATAGAGATCAAACCTACCAGATCTCTAGAAGTATAAAATTTTTATTTCGCACCCTTTATACCTGTTTTTCGTATTTCTTTCTACGTACCTGTATCGGGATCCCCGGGACCCAACAGTGGTATCAGAGCCCACCAATACTATTCGTAGATTGAACATACGTTATGTTCTAATCTCTGTTTTGCAGCGGTTTGGCACTGTTATGATCCTATTTGAATGAATGAATGAATGTTTTTAATTTTATACTTTCGTGATTTTTTCCCGGCGATGTGATTCGGGATAGAAATTGTGAACTCCATGGATGAGGCATAAGATTTAAAATGTAATCTATTCATTCTGTATCTTCGGTTAATTTCGGTTATGATCGATGAACGGAGTTTCAGAGAAGATTCGAAGCGGTACCAGGCGATGGCGCTGCTTGCGACGTGATTACGTCCGGACGCAGGGCAAAAATGTCCGAGC
Source organism: Aequorea victoria (assembly GCA_032361285.1). NCBI lineage: Eukaryota > Metazoa > Cnidaria > Hydrozoa > Leptothecata > Aequoreidae > Aequorea > Aequorea victoria. The sequence continues at coordinate 1,893 of JAUTBS010430257.1, read as the reverse complement.
GTTTTTGTCCAAAAGGTCTTCTCGAGAGGGTGCCGTCCGGACGGAGGACGAGCGTCCGGATGTGGGAGGAGTCCGTCCGGACGTTTTTCTCCAGAGGGTTCTAAAGGTCACCACCGTCCGGACGCCCGAGCTAGCGTCCGGACGCCGAAGTGCTGAAGACGCGAACTTTGGGATTTGGAGGATTTTTCGCAATTCGGGATTATCTCCTCATCGGATGATCCAATGATCCTGTTTTGGACCGAAGATGGACAGCTTGGATCATAACAGTGGTTTATTTATTTTTATTTCTTATTATTTGTTTGGATGAATGGTTTATTATTCTTTGTATGATTTTTTTATTTCTTTTAACAAACGGTTAATACGGAAAAAGAATAATTTTTTTTATCCAAACGAATATGAAATTAAAATGTTTTTGTTTTAATTTAAACTTAAAACAAATATGATTTTCATTTAAAAGGGAAAATCCTAATTTTAATTAATTCTTTGCTTATAATTTTTTTATTAAAACAAATGAAACCACTATATTTAATTTACGGGTTAAATTATTTAGAGTTTTAAAGGTTTTAACCAACCGATTTTAAAACTTTGATTAAATAATTTTCTGTAATTAAATGTATTTTATTTATATTAAACGAAAAAAATTTAATTGATTAAATGGGCAACCTGAATTTTAATCAAAATTAAAATTTTATTTAATATTAAACAAATGTTATCTGTTGAGTTTCTATATTAATTAAACATGATAAGTTTTAATTTTTTATTCCAAATTTTATTAAAGAATTAAAACTTTATTTTAATTAATTAGAATCAACAAATATTTTTCAAAAACTCTTGGTTTTTAAAAATTAAGTGGGAGAGAAATTTAGTCAGATATAAATTTCGCGGTCTCCATTACTTGTTCGTTAGTAATTAAATTACAGTCTGCGTGCCGGCTTTAACTTTCGGCCTCCTCATCAGATGGACTGTAGTTGTGGATTATCGAAACGAATCTCCGAAATGAGTGATTCGATAAAGAGTGTCAGTAGAATTACATCCTCTCTATCTGAGGGATCTGGTACAAGGACACCATTTTTTCAAATTAAAGTGGTGGTATACACATAAATAAAAATAATAGTATCCTCCCCATCAGAGTCACTGGTATTATTTACCAGGATCAAAGAAATATCAGCTGTTTAATTTTACTAGGAATGTTTGATTTCCTGGATAGTAAACTTAATTGATTTCGGTTCTACCCGAGCGAATGTTGATTGGTAGACGTCCACACTATCATGGTCTGCTATATCACGGTGTGCTAGATTGTCGATTAATTCTTTTAAAATCATGGTTGAGAGTACCAGATTTTAAATTGAATTAAAATATTTTCTTATAAAATTAACTAAGTTTAATTTTGATTATCAGGATATTAAAATATTTTAAATTGAATTCAATTTACTTGCAACCATTCTCAAAAAATACAAACTTACCGGGCCAAACTTTATCACTTGAAAAAGAAAGTTGGACATAGTGTTGACTTCTGAGGACTTTGGTTTTGTATTTGATATGGTCTGTCCACCGGTACCTGGTGAATGTGCATCCGATAAGAAAACCTGACTTTACTAGAGGTAGATTAAGGCAGATAGGATGACGCGGTGCTATATATACTAACTTTCATGTCAGATGTACTGCAAGATCAGGATCAGTCTATGGAGACTGTCTTTGACATGATCTTAAGCCAGACAGAAATGTTTGGAGCTCAGGGTCGTGCGGGTAGACAGGTCGCCATGAAGACCTTAATGAACACAACCATGGCCGAGGGTACATCGATTAGGGACCACGATTTGAAGATGATCGGTCTTCTTAACGAGCTTCAGGTCCTAGGAGCAGAAATTGATGGAAAAACCCAGGTTGATATCT